>JBBYHL010007317.1:0-12203 GCA_038381835.1 Adansonia madagascariensis
AAACACGTTCTCGTCATTAGGATAAATGATATTGATGCTTTGGTTTCATAAGAAAAACTTCTCTTTCTAACATTTTTAGAATTGAAGTTCATTTTTCAATTGGGATAAATGTGGATTCACATAATAATCTCTTTTCATTTCATGATTAGGCTTCATAAATACATTCTCCTCATTAGGATAAATTGTATTGATGCTTTGGTTTCATAAGAAAAACTTCTCTTTCTAACATTTTTAGAATTGAAGTTTATTTTTCAATTGGGATAAATGTGGATTCACATAATAATCTCTTTTCATTTCATGATTAGGCTCCATAAATACATTCTCCTCATTAGGATAAATTGTATTGATGCTTTGGTTTCATAGAAAAAACTTCTCTTTCAACCATTTTTAAAATTGACGTTCATCTTTCAAATGGGATAAACAAGGATTCACGTAATAATCTCATTTTTATTTCATGATTGGGCACCATAAACACATTCTCCTTATTGGGACAAATGATATTGATGCTTTGGTTTCATAACAAAAACTTCTCTTTCTGCCATTTTTAGAATTAATATTCATCTATCGATTTGGACAAACATGGATTCACATAATAATCTTCTTTCATTTTGTGATTGGGCACCATAAACATATTCTTCTCATTGAGATAAATGATATTGATGCTTTGCTTTCATAAGAAAAACTTCTCTTTCTACCATTTTTAGAATTGAATTCTTTTTTTAATTGGGATAAACTTGGATTCACATAATAATCATCTTTCTTTTCATGAAGGGCTCTATAAACATATTCTCCTCATTGGGTTAAATGATATTGATACTTTGATTTCATAGGAAAAACTTCTCTTTTTACAATTTTCAGAGTTAATGTTCACCTATCGATTTGGACAAACATGGATTTACATAATAATCTCCTCTCTTTTCATGGTTGGACACTATAAACACATTCTCCTCATTGGGATAAATTATATTTATGCTTTGGTTTTATACGAAAAACTTCTCTTTTTACCTTTTTTAGTATTAATGTTCATCTATCAATTTGGATAAACATGGATTCATATAATAATCTCCTTCCATTTCATGATTGGGCACCATAAACACATTCTCCTCATAGGGATAAATGATATTGATGCTTTGGTTTTATTGAAAAAACTTCTCTTTCTATAATTTTTAGGATTGAAGTTCATCTTTCAATTGGGAGAAACATGGATTCACATAATAATCTCCCTTCATTTCATGATCGGGCACCATAAAAACATTCTTGCCATTAGGATAAATGATATTGATGCTTTGGTTTCATAAGAAAAACTTCTCTTTCTAACATTTTTAGAGTTGAAGTTTGTCTTTTAGTTAATATAAACATGGATTCATATAGTAATCTCCTTTCTTTTCATGATTGGGCTCCATAAACACATTCTCCTCACTGGGATGAATCATATTGATGCTTTGGTTTCATAAGAAAAACTTCTCTTTCTACCAATTTTAGAATTAACATTCATCTGTCGATTTAGACAAACATGGATTCAAATAATAATCTCCTTTCATTTCATGATTAGGCACCATAAACACATTCTCCTTATTGGGACAAATGATATTGATGCTTTGGTCTCATAAGAAAAACCTCTCTTTCTAACATTTTTGGAATTAAAGTTCAGCTTTTAATTAGGATAAACATGGATTCACATAGTAATCTCCTTTCTTTTAATGATTGGGCTCCATAAACTCCTTTTTTTTAATGATTAGGCTCTATAAATACATTCTCCTCATTGGGATGAGTCATATTGATGCTTTAGATTCAAAAGAAAAATATTTCTTTCTACCATTTTTAGAATTAGCATTCATCTGTCGATTTAGACAAACACGGATTCACATAATAATCTATTTTCCTTTCATGATTGGGCACCATAAACACATTCTCCACATTGGAATAAATGATATTAATACTTTGGTTTCATAAGAAAAACTTTTCTTTCTACCATTTTTAGAATTGAAGTTCATATTTAAGATGGGATAAGCAAGGATTCACATAATAATCTCCTTTAATTTCATAATTAGGCACCATAAATACATTCTCCTCATTGGGATAAATGATATAGATGCTTTGGTTTCATAAAAAAAACTTCTCTTTCTACCTTTTATAGAATTAATGTTCATCTGTCGATTTGGACAAACTTGGATTCACATAATATTCTCTTTCCATTTCATGATTGGGCACCATAAACACATTCTTCTTGTTGGGATAAATGATATTGATGCTTTGGTTTTATTAAAAAAACTTTTCTTTCTATAATTTTTAGGATTGAAGCTCATCTTTTAATCGGAAGAAACATGGACTCACATAATAATCTCCCTTCATTTCGTGATCGGGCACCATAAATAGATTCTCGTCATTAGGATAAATGATATTGATGCTTTGGTTTCATAAGAAAAACTTATCTTTCTAACATTTTTAGAATTAAAGTTCATCTTTTAGTTAGGATAAACATGGATTCAAATAGTAATCTCCTTTCTTTTCATGATTGGGCTCCATAAACATATTCTCCTCACTGGAATGAATCATATGGATGCTTTGGTTTCATAAAAAAACTTCTCTTTCTACCATTTTTAGAATAAACGTTCATCTATCGATTTAAACAAACACGAATTCAAATAATAATCTCCTTTCATTTCATGATTAGGCACCATAAACACATTCTCCTCATTGGGACAAATGATATTGATGCTTTGGTTTCATAAGAAAAACTTTTCTTTCTAACATTTTTAGAATTGAAGTTCGGCTTTTAATTAGGATAAACACGGATTCACATAGTAATCTCCTTTCTTTTAATGATTAGGCTCTATAAACACATTCTCCTCATTGGGATAAATCATATTGATGCTTTGGTTTAATAAGAAAAAACATCTCTTTCTACCATTTTTAGAATTAGCATTCATCTATCGATTTAGACAAATACGGATTCACATAATAATCTTTTTTCATTTCATGATTGGGCACCATAAACACATTCTCTATATTGGGATAAATGATACTGATGCTTTGGTTTCATAAGAAAAACTTTTCTTTCTACTATTTTTAAACTTGAAGTTCAGTTTTCAAAAGGGATAAGCAAGGATTCACATAATAATCTCCTTTAATTTCATAATTAGGCACCATAAACACATTCTCCTCATTGGGATAAATGATATAGATGCTTTAGTTTCATAAGAAAAACTTTCTTTCTACCATTTTTAGAATTAATGTTAATCTGTAGATTTGGACAAACATGGATTCACATTATAATATCCTTTCATTTTATGATTGGGCACCATAAACACATTCTCCTCATCGGGATAAATAATATTGATGCTTTGGTTTCAAAAGAAAAACTTCTCTTTCTACCATTTTTAGAATTGAAGTTCGTCTTTCAATTAGTATAACATTGATTCACATAATAATCTACATTCTTTTCATGATTGGGCTCTATAAACACATTCTGCTCATTGGGATAAATGATATTGATGCTTTGGTTTCATAAGAAAAACTTCTCTTTCTAACATTTTTAGAATTGAAGTTCATCTTTTAATTAGGATAAATATGGATTCATATAGTAATCTCCATTCTTTTCATGATTGGGCTCTATAAACACATTCTTCTTATTGGGATAAATGATATTGATGCTTTGGTTTCATAAAAAAACTTCTCTTTCTCACATTTTTAGAATTAATGTTTGTCTATCGATTTGGACAAACACCGATTCACATAATAATCTCCTTTCATTTCATGATTGGGTGCCATAAACACATTCTCCTCGTTGGGATAAATGATATTGATGCTTTGGTTTCATAAGAAAAACTTCTCTTTCTAACATTTTTAGAATTGAAGTTTGTCTTTTAATTAGGATAAACATGGATTCATATAGTAATCTCCATTCTTTTCATGATTGGGCACTATAAATACATTCTCCTCATTGGGATGAATCATATTGATGCTTTGGTTTCATAAGAAAAACTTTTCTTTCTACCATTTTTAGAATTAATGCTCATCTGTCAATTTAGACAAACACGGATTCACATAAAAATCTAATTCCATTTCATGATTGGGCACCATAAACACATTCTTCTTGTTGGGATAAATGATATTGAATCTTTGGTTTCATTGGAAAAACTTCTCTTTCTATAATTTTTAGGATTGAAGCTCATCTTTCAATCGGAAAAAACTTGGACTCACATAATAATCTCCCTTCATTTTGTGATCGGGCACCACAAACACATTCTCATCATTAGGATAAATGATATTGATGCTTTGGTTTCATAAGAAAAACTTCTCTTTCTAATATTTTTAGAATTGAAGTTCATCTTTTAATTAGGATAAACATGGATTCATGTAGTAATCTCATTTTTTTTCAATATTGGGCTCTATAAACATATTCTCTTTATTAGGATAAATGATATTAATGCATTGGTTTCATAGGAAAAACTTCTCTTTCTACCATTTTAGAATTAATGTTCATTTGTCGATTTAGACAAAAATGGATTCACATAATAATCTCCTTTAATTTCATGGTTGGGCATCATAAACACATTCTCCTCATTGGGATAAAGGATATTGATGCCTTGGTTTTATAAGAAAAACTCTTCTTTTTGGCATTTTTAGAATTAATGTTCGTCTATCGATTTGGAAAACATGGATTCACATAATAATCTCTTTTCATTTCATGATTGGGTACCATAAACACTTTCTCCTCATTAGGATAAATGATATTGATGCTTTGGTTTCATAAGAAAAACTTCTCTTTCCACCATTTTTATAATTGAAGTTCATCTTTTAATTAGGATAAACACAGATTCACATAATAATCTCCCCTCATTTCATAATTGGGCTCCATAAACACATTCTCCTCATTGGGATAAATGATATTGATGCTTTCGTTTTATAAGAAAAACTTCTCTTTCCACCAGTTTTAGAATTGAAGTTCATTTTTCAAATAGGATAACTAGGATTCACATAATAATCTCCTCTCATTTTATGATTGGGCACCATAAACACGTTCTCCTCATTAGGATAAATGATATTGATGCCTTGGTTTCATAAGAAAAACTTTTCTTTCTCACATTTTTAGAATTAATGTCTATCTATCGATTTGGACAAATACCAATTCACATAATAATCTCCTTTCATTTCATGATTGGGCACCATAAACACATTCTCCTCATTGGGATAAATGATATCGTTGCCTTAGTTTCATATGAAAAACTTCTCTTTCTAGCATTTTTAGAATGAAAGTTCATCTTTCAATTGAGATAAACATGGATTCACATAATAATCTCTTTTGATTTAATGGTTAGGCTCCATAAACACATTTTTCTCATTGGGATAAATGATATTGATCCTTTGGTTTTATAAGAAAAACTTCTCTTTCAACCAGTTTTAGAATTGAAGTTCATTTTTCAAATAGGATAAACAAGGATTCACATAATAATCTCCTCTCATTTTATGATTGGACACCATAAACATATTCTCCTCATTGGGATAAATGTTATTGATGCCTTGGTTTCATAAGAAAAGCTTTTCTTTCTTACATTTTTAGAATTAATGTTTGTCTGTCGATTTGGACAAACACCGATTCACATAATAATCTCCTTTCATTTTATGATTGGGCACCATAAACACATTCTCCTCGTTGCTTTAGTTTCATATGAAAAACTTATCTTTCTACCATTTTTAGAATTGAAGTTTGTCTTTCAATTGAGATAAATATGGATTCACATAATGATCTCTTTTCATTTAATGGTTGTGCTCCATGAACATTATTCTCATTGGGATAAATGATACTGATGCTTTGGTTTCATAAGAGAAACTTCTCTTTCTACCATTTTTAGAATTAAAGTTTATTTTTCAATTGGGATAAACATGGATTCACAAAATAATCTCTTTTTATTTCATTATTAGGATTCATTAACACATTTTCCTCATTGGAATAAATGATATTGATTCTTTCGTTTCATAAGAAAAACTTTTCTTTCTATCATTTTTTAAATTGAAGTTCATCTTTCAATTAGTATAAACATTGATTCACATAATAATCTCTTTTCTTTTCATGATTGGGCTCTATAAACACATTCTCCTCCTTGGGATAAACGATACTGTTGCCTTGGTTTCATAAGAAAAACTTTTCTTTCTACTATTTTTAGAATTGAAGTTCGTCTTTTAATTGGGATAAGCATGGATTCACATAATAATCTCCTTTCATTTCATGATTGGGCTCCATAAACATATTCTCTTCGTTGGGATAAATGATATCGTTGCTTTAGTTTCATATGAAAAACTTCTCTTTCTACCATTTTTAGAATTGAAGTCCATCTTTCAATTGAGATAAATATGGATTCACATAATAATCTCTTTTCATTTAATAGTTGGGCTCCATAAACACATTTGTCTTATTGGGATAAATGATATTGATACTTTGGTTTCATAAGAAAAACTTCTCTTTTAGCCATCTTTAGAATTAAAGTTCGTCTTTCAAATAGGATAAACAAGTATTCACATAATAATCTCATTTCATTTCATGATTGGCTACCATAAACACATTCTCCTCATTGGGATAAATGATATTGATGCTTTGGTTTCATAGGAAAAACTTTTATTTCTACCATTTTTAGAATTGAGGTTCTACTTTCCATTCGGATAAACATGGATTCACATAATAATCTCCTTTCTTCGCATGATTGGACTCCATAAACACGTTCTCCTCATTGGGATAAATGATGTTGATGCTTTGGTTTCATACGAGAAACTTTTATTTCTACCTTTTTTAGAATTGAAGTTCGTCTTTCAATCGGAATAAACATGGATTCACATAATAATCTCCTTTATTTTCATGATTGCTTTCCATAAACACATTCTCCTTATTGGGATAAATGATATTGATGCTTTCATTTCATAGGAAAAGCGTCTTTTTCTACCATTTTTAGAATTGAAGTTTATCTTTCAATTGGGATAAATATGAATTCACATAATAATCTCCTTTTATTTCATGATTGGGCACCATAAACACATTCTCCTCATTGGGATAAATGATATCGATGTTTCATAAGAAAAACTTCTCTTTTTACCATTTTTAGAATTGAAGTTCATCTTTCAATCGGGATAAGCATGGATTCACATAATAATCTCCTTTCTTTTCATGATTGGGTTCCATAAACACATTCTCTTCATTGAGATAAATGATATCGATGCTTTGGTTTCATAAGAAAAATTTCTCTTTCCACCATTTTTAGAATTAATGTTCGTCTGTCGATTTAGACAAACACAGATTCACACAATAATTTCCTTTTATTTCATGATTGGGCACCATAAACACATTCTCCTCATTGGGATAAATGATATTGATGCTTTTGTTTCATATGAAAAACTTCTCTTTCTACCATTTTTAGAATTGAAGTTCATCTTTCAATTAGGATAAACGTGGATTCACATAATAATCTTCTTTTATTTTATGATTGGTCTCCATAAATACATTCTTCTCGTTAGGATAAATGATATTGATGCTTTGGTTTCATAAGAAAAACTTCACTTTCTACCATTTTTAGAATTGAAATTCGTCTTTCAATTAGGATAAACATGGATTCATCTTTGCCATGTTCTTGATTCTCAGCAATGGTCAAAGAGGGGCAACTGTAGACACCTTATTTTGTCCGGGCTAATTTTTGGCAATCTGGGACACGGATATGAGAGGGGGCGATGGTGAAATGGTATTTTAAGGACGTCAAGAGGGCCTATGGATCATGTTAAAGGTTAATGCAAAGATGTGGCATCAAGGCGCACAGTTCAAGGTGTCCGGGGACAAAAGATATGAGAAAATACACGGTTCTCATGTATCGATACAATGCTCTAACATGCCAAAAGTTTGAAATGTCCCCATTTGTATGGATACAACATGAAAATGTGTCGATACATGAGCTTATGTATCGATACAGGAGCTGATGTATCGATACTAGGCCACGCCAAGACCAAAACATGCATTCTATGAAGAAATGTATCAATACATAGCAACATGTATCGATACAACGGTTCATAGTATCGATATAATGATCATTGTATCGATACCTTCAAGGTTTTTTAACCAAATGTATCGATATATTCTATAATGTATTAATATATATAGGCCATTTTCCATGATCTGGGCATTTTTGACTCGTCCACTATTGATCAAAAACTCAATTTTAACTCGTTTCTTTACATGAAAAAAGATCAAAACGCATATTAAATTTTAAATTTGGATTTTTGAACTAATCAAAACATTTTTTTTTGAAGTCTAAATTAGAACAAAAGGGTCGATGTCACATGATCACCCTACTCCTCCCTAGTTTGTTGACCAAGATCACCATCAGCCACCCTATTTGCTGGAAAACCATTTCAGCATTTAAACCAGCCACCCTATGTCTATCACAATGGCAGCAAGCTGCTCCCTACAACCACTCTATAGCCACTAAGCTGACATCACTTTGTCACCTTTGAGAAATGACCAAAAGCACCTCTAATTTGGCTCCAAAATGCTGGTATAAATAGACCACTTATATCTTAGCTAAAAAAGGTTAAATTCTAGCTCATTTTGAGCTTCCAAAACATATTCCTACACCAAGAAAACTAGAATCCCGTAGCTCTTCACTTGCCACCCAAAAATAACCCCAAAACACTCATTCCCAACCATTATACATTCTAAAAATCACTCTCATCCATGCCAGAACCAAAACCTTATTGTTTCTCTCTTTTTCTTGCTTATTAACAATAAGGAAAAGATAAAAATTTGAGCCATCTTTACTGCTCTAACTATTTGGCCAAAAATTGAAGTTTTATTGGTATAACTTCTTACTTTATCACTTTTCACTCACCACCCAAAAATAGCCCCAAAACACTCATTCTCAACCATTACACATTCTAAAAATCGCCCTCATCTATGCCAGAACCAAAACCTCATTGTTTCTCTCTTTTTCTTGCTTATTAACAATAAGGAAAAGATGGAAATTCGAGCCATCTTTGCTACTCCAACTATTTAGCCAAAAATTAAAGTATTATTGGTATAGCTTCTTACTTTATCACTTTTATTTTCTGTTTTTCAGCATTTTCAACATTTTATGCCATATCCATGCATCTTGTTATGATTAATCCTTGTATGAATCATTAGCCTAACATTTTTCAAGCAAATTTATACATTAGCTTGCATCTTGTCATGAATCTTGTCATTTTTAGCTTCCATAATATTTCTTGTCAAAGTGCATAACACTTTTTTGTCTAGGCCATTGCTAAAGTTAGTATCCTCATTCATGTTTTGTGCCATCCCTTTGTATGTTCTTTGTCTCCTCCTTGTCTAAATGCATGTTTGATGGCTATAAAAAAATTGATTTTTAAAACCTCCCCATGCCAAGCATATTAACCTTAACCAATGAAGACTAGGATGAACTTAGCATTTTCCTTAAAGTTAGCAAAAAAATCTTAAGGAAAATTAAGTTTTTCAAGTCTAGAATCTTGGTTAAACGAGCTTAAATTTTTTGATTTTTCAACAAAAATGGCCTTACACTTGTTCCAGAAACGTTCGTGCCTTATTTTTGAGTCAAAACCTTGAATGGTGTGATCAACAAGCTATTTCATTGTCCCAAATTACTCCAAGGTTGTGCCAATGAGTTTGTGATGCTCATGCCACTCTTTCCCTTCAGTTATGGATGTTCGAATGTCAATGACTCAAGTTTGGACCCTTAAACATAAAGAAAATAAGAAATATCCCCTGTTTTGCTTTGCCCCATATTGGTAGCACAACTGTTGCAAATTTAAAAAATCACTTTAAAATCCTAAATGATTTTTCATGAATTTTTAGATACTTTCCTCTCAAAGTGTGTCGAATTATCTTTAAAATGATGTCTTATTCACCCCAGGGTCATTCTGGATGAGAGAGTTATGAATTTTGAAATCTAAATTGTCTAGAACCTTTAAAATCTGAACATGTATTCTGGTTGGGCCGTTTAGACCCAATAATGATTTTTCCAAAATTTTCAAACATTTTTCCTAAAAGATTCATGAAATTCACTTTTCAAGTTAGTGGCACCCCTTAAAAGCCCACAAGTCAGTGGCACCTTTTCAAAGCCCACAAGCCAGTGGCACCTTTTTCAAAGCCCACAAGTCAGTGGCACCCCTTTAAATCCCACAAGTTAGTGGCATCTCTTCAAAGCTCACAAATTAGTGGCACATTTCCAAAAGCCCACAAGTCAGTGGCACTTGTGGCACCCTTAAAAGCCCACAAGTCAGTGGTACCTCTTTAAAGCCCACATGTCAATGGTACTTCATCAAAGCCCGTACAAGCTGGTGGCACCCAAGTCAAAGCCTGCATAAGCTGGCGACACCCGAGTCAAAGCCCACACGAGCTAGTGGCACCCAAGTCTAAGTCAAAGCTTGCATGAGCTGGCGGCACCGAGTCAAAGCCCACACGAGCTGATGGCACCCAAGTTAAAGTCAAAACCTGTATGAGCCAGTGGTACTCGAGTCAAAGCCCACATGAGCTAGTGGCACCCATGTCTAAGTCAAAGCCTGCATGAGCTGGCGACACTCAAATCAAAGCCCACACAAGCTGGTGGCACCCAAGTTTAAGTCAAAGTCTGCATAAGTTAGCGGCACCACATAAAAAATCCATGTTACTCTGCACCTGCCAAAGGGGGTCAAACCTTAGACAACCTAGCACCCTAATGTTCTGGGGAGCATCATTCCACTCCAGATAAAATAGTGTCTATTCATCTTTGCCCTATTCCTGATTCTTAGTAACAGTCAAAGAGGGGCAGTTTTAGACACCTTATTTTGTTCGGGCTACTTTTTAAGCAATCTGGATCACGGACATGAGAGGGGGCGATGATCATCACCCGACGAAAAAGTATTTTGAGAAGGTCAAGAAGGCCTAGGGGTCACATCAAAGGTCAATGCAAAGATGTGGCATCAAATGACATAGCCCAAGGTGTCTAGGGACAAATGAGAAAATTCACAATTTTACTTGAATGTATCGATACATGGTTCTCATGCATCGATACAATGCTCCAATGATCCAAAAATTTGAATGTCCCCATATGTATTGATACAAAATGTAGATGTATCGATATATGAGCCTCTATATCGATACAGGACCTCATGGATTGATACTAGGGCATGCCAAGACCAAAACCTGCATTCTATAAAGAAATGTATCGATACATATCAACATGTATCGATACATTGGTTCATAGTATCAATGTTCATTGTATCAATACAATGATCATTGTATCAATACTATCAAGGTTTCTGGACCAAATGTATCGATACATGCAGGCCATTTTCATGGTTCGGGCATTTTTGACTTGTCCATTGTTAATCCAAAACTCAATTTTAAACTCATTTCTTTGCATCAAGAAAGATCAAAACTCATATCAAATTATGAATTTAGACTTTTAAATTAATCAAAACATTTTTTGTGAAGTCTAAATTAGATCAAAAGGGTCAATGTCACATGATCGCCTTACTTCTCCCTAGTTGTTGACCAATATCACCATCAACCACCCTATTTGCTTGAAAATTATTTCAGCATTTAAACCAGCCACCCTATGCCCATCACATTGGTAGCAAGTTGCTCCCTACAGCCACTCCATAGCTACCATGCTGACATCACTTTGTCCCCCTTGAGAAATGGCCAAAAATACCTCTATTTGGCTCTAAAATGCTGGTATAAATGGACCACTTCTATCTTAGCTAAAAAAGGTTAGATTCCAGCTCATTTTCAACTTCCAAAACATATTCCTACACCAAAAAAACCAGAATCCCGTAGCTCTTCACCCATCACCGAAAAACAGCCCTAAAACACTCATTCCTAACCATTACATATTCAAAAAATCACCCTCATCCATACCAGAACCAAAAGCTCATTATTTCTTTTTTTTCTTGCTTATTAATAACAAGGAAAAAAGGGAAATTCAAGCCATCTCTGCTGCTCCAATTATTTGGCCAAAAAGTGAAGTTTTATTGGTATAACTTCTCACCTTATCACTTTCATCTTCTGTTTTTTAGCACCTTCATCATTTCAATGAGCTTTCCATGTTTCCACCACCCTTTTAGGATTATCATGCATTATTGTGGCTTTTGGTTGTGGTAGTTTAGGATTTGGATGCTTTAATGCTCCTTTGATGTGCAAAATGCCTCATTTCATCCTCATTAGTTTG
>JBBYHL010007339.1:0-12203 GCA_038381835.1 Adansonia madagascariensis
ATTAAAGGTAATGCAATAGCAAGCTTTTTGGTAAGTCGAGCAACAAATGACTATTAGCCTTTAGATTTCAAATTTCCTGACAAAGGCTTGATATGCATATCTGAGGTAGGAAACACTGTCAAGTGTGGGTCATCATGGAAAATGTACTTCCATAGAGCTTCAAACGCACTGGGCATGGAATTAAGGCAATTTTCATCCCACCTGAAGGAAACCATTACCTTTTAAGGCCAAATTGAACTTTGACTGCACCAACAACATAGCTGAATATAAGGCCTGCATCATGGGACTCCAAGCAGCCATTGAAAGGGGTATTCGAACACTATAAGTGTTGAGAGATTCAGCCCTCATCATTTACCAACTGAAAAGAGAATGGCAAACACATGATGTTAAACTGATCCACTACAGGAATCTACTATTAAAGCTCAAGAAAGAGTTTGACGATATCAGCTTTTAGCATCTACATCGAGAAGAGAACCGAATTGCTGAGATCTTAGCCACTTTATCATCCATCTCAAAGTCAATCGAGAATCGGATGTCGCTCCTATTCAAATAAGCATCTATACAATCCTGGCACATCTTCAGAATGTTGAAGAAGAGAAGGACGATTTGCCATCGTACATCAAGGATCAACAAAACCCAAAAAATGCCATCAAAACTAGCAAGAGAACCACTAGACGATTAGCTGTAAACTTTATTTTGGATGGTCGAATTTTGTATAAAAAAGGCTAGGATCAGGTGTTACTCTGATGCGTGGATGCCTCTAAAGCCAAAAGAATACTTGAAAAAGTTCATGAAGGAATTGGTAGTACTCACACCAATGGACATCGAATGGCAAGACAAGTTATGTGATCAAGCTACTATTGGTTGACTTTCAAAAAGGATTGCATTAATTATGCTCGGAAGTGTCACAAATGCCAAATCTACGTTGATAAAATCCATGTCCTACTGACACCTCTACATGCTATGATAGCCCCATGGCCTTTTTCTATATGTGGCATGGACATGATCGGACCAATTACCCCTAAGGCTTTTAATAGGCATCACTTCATTTTGGTCGCAATCGATTATTTCACCAAGTGGGTAGAGGTAGCTTCTTATGCCAATGGCACCAGATCTGTCGTGTGCAAATTTGTAAAATGGGACATCATTTGTAGATATAGTCTTCCTGAAAAGATCATCAGAATAATGCACGTAATCTGAAAAACAAAATGATGTAAGCAGTCTACTCTCAGTTTAAGATTAAGCATCTAAACTCTATCCCATACCATCTAAAAATGAATGGGGTAGTTAAAGCAACCAACAAAAATATCAAAAGATAGTTGAAAATATGGCTGAGACATACAAAGATTGGCATGAATAGTTACCTTTTGCTTTACATACCTATCACACAGTATTACGAACTTCCATGAGTGCTAACCCATTCTCCTTGGTATATGTCATGGAGGCTATCTTGCCAATCGAGGTTGAAATCTCTTCACTTAGAGTCTTAAAGGAATCCTAACTTTAAAAAGCTGAACGGGTTAAGAGCTGACATGAGCAACTCAATCTCATTGAAGATAAAAGAATTAAAGCCATTTGTCACAGGGAATTGTATCAAAAGCAGATGATGAGGGCTCATAATAAAAAGGATGTTCTCGTTAATTTTGAGAATGTGACTTGGTACTCAAACAAATTCTCTGAATCCATCAAAATATTCACGAAAAATGGACCCCAAATTGGGAAGGACCATATGTGGTGAAACGTGTATTCTCTGGATAAGCCCTAATCTTAACCAAGATGGATGGCAACGACCTACCCAACCCTGTGAATTCTGATTCTGTTAAGAAATACTATACCTAAAAAGACTTTAAGAGGAAAACCCGAAAAGGCATCCTACTAGTCCTTTGCCTACCACTATCCAAAAAAAAGGAAAAAAAAAACAACAAAAACAAACAAACAAAAAAGAAAAGAAGAAATAAAAGAAAATCAACTTAAGTTGAAAACCTAAGAGGGTAGCTTAAGCAACCAAACCCTTTTACCCCATATTCACGACTCTGGTTAAGACACCAAGTCATAACCTAACCCATTTGTTCTATGCGGACCAAACTTCATCCACACCTGCACTCAAAAAATAGAAACCACCTAGCTTTGAGGCCCCTATCCCACCATAAGGCAATTTAAGGAATCTTCTTATGAGTCACCTAACACCAAAAAATTTAATTGCTCAAGAGAAATCTCCAAAATCATTCAATAAAGAATTCATGTCATCAGTATTAGAGCCAATCAACTAGGAAGACTTCTTTATCTCTTTTGTATTTCAAAATATTTCACAATCTCACAAATTTGTCATAACTTGTACATTCTTTCTTTGAATGAAAATACAATAACTTGATTTCTCCCAAAAATCTCTTTGTAACCATGCATTCCATGTCGCATTATGTTTATCATTTAATTGTTAATTCTTGATAAATGAACAAAACTAATAATAGGATTTCCTAGCATTACTTAGAAAAATAGAATTTTGCAAGAGCTTTGTTTCATGTCTAAAGACTACGAATGACTCTTGGGGCCATAATCAATCTTGCCCTGAAACCTCACATCTTGAAAATGTGCTTAAAACCTCTTTTCAGTAAGTGATCATGGACTTCTCGTATATTCGAAGAAGGGACAACCTTAACATTCAAACCCTCTAGAAATCTAAAGCAAGATTGACAAACCCTAGGTGAAAAGCCACCTTATCAAAGCTGAAAAAGGCCAAAACCAACCAATGGATTAGGCTTTTAAAATCATTACCCTTGCATCATTTAGATAGTCACTTGCATCCCCATGCATTATGCAGCATTTAACATCTTACAGGTACCAACTCCTGTGTACAGAAGTTAAATTTGTAAGGAACCTAAGGTACAATTTTCTAATTTCAAGAAACCTCACAAGGCTTCAAGTAACTATCTTTGACCTTGCGAGGTCATTGAAAATCATCCAAAAGAAGTATACCAAACTCATTTTCTTTCAGTCCTCAAAGAGTAGGACCCTTTCCTGACTTACCATTAAGCCCATATAAGCTAGTGGCAACTACCTACCTTAGTCTTCAAAGAGTAGGACACTTAACAAAGCCCACACAAGCTGGTGGCAACTACCTACCTCAGTCCTTAAAAAGTAGAAAACTTCCCTACCTCAAAGCCCACACAAGCTTATGGCACCTACCTACCTCAGTCCTCAAAGAGCAGTACGTTTCCCTACATCAAAACCCACACAAGTTAGTGGCAACTACCTACCTAAGTCCTCAAAGAACAAAACGTTTCCCTACCATAAAGCCCACACAAGCTAGTGGCACCACGTAACCTACCTTAGTCCACAAAGAGCTAAACGTCTTTCTTTACTTACCTTAAAGCCCATACACGCTGATGGCATTTTTACCTTAGTCCACGAAGAGCTGGACATCTTTTTTTACCTTACAAAGCCCATAAAAGCTGATGGCACCTATTTGGGGTAAAACCCTACAAAATAACCTAGTAGAGAGGTCAAACCCTACAAAACTCATCGAAATCTTTTTTTTTTTCCAAGTATATTTAACCTATCTTAAAATGATAATAAAGTAACTCTTTACTTCTTTGCAGGCACATGAAATTATCATCCCACTCGAACAAAATGGTGTCTATTTATCTTTACCCTATTCCTAATACTTAGAAACAATAAAAGAGGGATAGTTATAGACAGTTTACTTTGCTCGACCCACTTTTGGCACCCTAAGACTCAATTGAAGGATGACAAAATCAAAAATAAAAATTAGGAGACAACTGTCGGGTGTTGTGTCACCAGGCACTATTAGGCAACACGATGCCAGGCAAAGGTCTGAAATGCTTATGGGTCATATTAAAGGAAAATATAAAAATAAGGTATTAAAGGCCACTTTTCTGGTGTCAGTAAAGTTATTCAGATGAGTACACGGATCAATTTCCCATTATTTTTGACCAAGTTGAGGAAAATTAGGAAGCCAAAGGTATGTGCAAGTTATATTGGTGTACAAGTATTGATATGAGGCTTTACGTCGCCCGATACCTAAGATATGGTATCGATACCTAGCATGTTTGTATTGATACATGCACAAGCATGAATATCAATACAAATCCATGAAGTATCGATGCAGGCCTCTAAGTCTCAAGACTGGAAACATTTTTTGCTCTTAGTATCGATACAAAACTCATTGTATCGATACTTATGGGTAAAAAGTACCTTGTGTATCGATTAACATGTTTTGTATCGATACACTAAGGTATTTTTTTCTAGTTCAAGCCACTTGTTAACCTTTAAAAACCCGATTTAATCATGTTTTTGCAACAAAAAACTATCATAAATCATTGCAAACCTCAACTATGGGCTCATGAATGGATTCAAATAAATTTTTAGAGCCCACAAAATTAATGACAAAGGTCACTTTCATAAGATATATGCTTGTAAGAGGGTATGGAAGGCATATCTCCAGTTGTAGGCTGTCACAGCTTTTCTGCCTCCTTGGCAGAACCAATGGGAAGAGAGTCAGCTGAGCATGGTAGCTGGAGATGTCCCCTGGTGTAGGAGGGAAAGATCAAAATACCTTTGCATTGTCTTTTCAAAGCAGGGGCTGAGCATTGAATAAAAAGACTCTCAACTATCTAAAAGAGCAAGAGACCTTCAACCATATTAAAAAAAAAGCTCTCTAACAATCTCAAAAAACTCCATCAATCTTTAAAAAATCCTCTAGCAACTCCAGTTCCAAAAACTCACTAAAAGCAGTATTCCATTGCCTTTCATCTCAACCAACCTCCATTCCATAGCTCCCTAAAACCAACACCAAAATATCTTCAAAAACTCAACCTTTCACATACTTTTATCCTCAAAACACCCCACCAGCAACCATATTACAGAAAGCTTCTTCTTTTTACCCTTTTCTTGTTAAATAATAGCAAAAAAAGGGAAAAATTAAGCTTAAAGTCACTACTTTAGAAAAAGATGGAAAGTCCAAGATTTTGCTGGTATGTTTTCTACTTTGTTTTATACATTTTCTATTTTGATCATCTATTTCATTTTAGTAAGCCCTTTTTGCTGCCATGACCCTTCTAAGACTCTCATGCATCATTATTACCTTGGTTGTGGTAGTCTTAGGATCTTGATGACCTTTTTGGCACCTTGATACTATTTGGATATATAAATTCACCATGCTTCATTTTTATCATTGCACAACCTGTTCATTTATCTTTCGCCATGTTCCTTCCATATTCACATATCCATCTATATTTAACTGGTCACCTTAACATGTCTTAAGTATGTTCATACATTTTCTTATGTTTTAAGGAGTCTCATGAAATAAAAATGTTGTCTTGACAACTCTAGCATGCATTCCATTGTTTAAACATGTTCATATCATCTCCATGCGCCTTATTTGTTATCTTCTTGCATTTTTCTCAACCATTTTCATGTCAAAATGTCACCTTTGTATGTCTGCATGTTTAATCAATTTTCTCATTGTATGTGCTGTATTTTGTTCATGATATCTCCATTAAAATGTTGTTTGTTTCTTAAAACCTAATTTTTAGAAAAATCTCCAAGTTAAGTTTATGCTACCTCCAATAGATGAAGAATAGCATGGACTTGATGTTTTCATAAAATTGATCTTCCAATCATAGGGGTAGATCAACATTTCAACCCTAGATTCATGGTGAAATAAGTTCATTTAAAAAAAAAAATCTTTTTTTGTATCAAACCTTGATCTTGAGTCCCGTGTTCCCTTCAGTGAAATAGTCAATGGATTGTTCCATCACCCCAAACTACTCCAGGATTATGGAATGAACTTGTGAAGCCCATGTTACTTTCTGTCATGGATGTTCAGACATCCTAGACCCAAGTCTATCTTTGAAAAAACTAGACATCGAATAATCCCCCTGCTTTTGCTCTGGCAGCACTATAGTCCATATTTAAAAAATCATTTTTGAACCACAAAATGTTTTCCTAGATTTTTTTAATATTTTCCCTCAAAAGGGCATCAAATTGCCTTTCTAGCGATGTCTTATTTACCCTCGGATCACTTCGAGGAAAGGAGTTATGATTTTACGAACCTTTGATATTTGAAACCCTTAGAACTAGCATGCAATATTATGTTTGGGCCATCTTAGCCCATCAGATGCTTTTTATGAAATTTTTAAACATTTTTCATAAAAAGTTCACAAAATTGCCTTTTCAGGAATTGTTCATTTTCTAACTATTCCAGATAAGCTTGGAACGATTTTCCAAAGTCCATCATGCCCTTTTCCTTATACATGCTACCAATGTCAAGACAAACTTAACTTCAAAAATTAATTCTACCTAGAAAGTGATTTTCTAGGATTTTTGAAATTTTTTTACATTAAACCTTATCAAGTTACCTTTCCACTGGTACCTCATTTACCTTCTGAAGCCTTTGAATGCACCCAAAAAAAATCAGGAATGGAGATGACACAATGTTGTCTCCTGTTTTCAACTTAATTTTTGAATCTCCTTTTATCGAGATGTTCGAATGTCTCAAAATACATCCGATTGGTTCCCTACAACACTAGCCTTTTTTACTCGAATCAGGGCTAAAAATACAAAAATATAAGAAAGGATTTCATTTTAAAATTTTTACTAGTGGAGATACTCTAACTTCCTTGCTCCGAGGGGACACTCTAACCTCGTTTTTAATTAAAATTCTAAATTTTCTCCTCATTTCTAGATATTTTCCTAACTCAGTTCTAACCCACTACTTCAAGGGGATACTTCAACCCTGTTTTTAATTAAAGATTTATATTTTCTCTTTATTCCTAAATATTTTCCTGACTCTATCTTTGGACATACTCCAACCCCACCTCTCCAAAGGGATACGCCAACCCTACTTTACCTCAAAAAAACCTAAAATTTCTTCTCTTTCAGGTGCCTCAAACTGTTTTGATTAAAATCATCTTTTTCCCTCAAATCACCACCGAATCCAGACCTATCTCTAAAATTATCATCCAGATTGTTCTTCAATAATCGAAGGTAATTATGAGATACATTTCAATCATCCCTCTTTCTTCATGTTCCTTCATGTTCTTTTGTTTGTAATTGCTTATTTATGATATTATTATATTTCTCTTTTTTCGTCTTACTAACACATTTCCTTTTGTAATGATTATCGTGCATTCATGTTTAAAATTTGATTTTTCAATAAAATTTACAAGGCAATGTTCCGTATTGGTATCTCTCCAGTGCCTAATATGAAACATCCAACTTTCTAAATCCGATCCAGACATTGTTTTCATAAAAATCCCTATGTTCCTCACATCTTCAAGATGCATAGGTGATCTAATTTTCTTTAAAACCCGAATTTGTATTTTCCACCAAAACTTCATGCATTTAAGAGGATTATATCTAAATAAAGACTAAATGGAACTGATTTAATAGAGACCAAATTGAGACATAGTTAGTAGGTATCGATTTCAGGCATCGTAAGGATGCTAATCCTTCCCCGCGGGTAACCAACTCTCAAACCCAACCAACGAATCTCTAATCTTTATAGACATTGAAATCGAGTTACAAGTTTCGTAATTTAGAATATTGTTTTCAATAGGCATCTGATTCTGTCAAGCCTAAAATAAATAGTGGTGGCTTTAAGTTTATAGCCACTTTATGGTGACCATCAGAGACTAGTTGGATGAACGATTTGCCGGACGGTTTCTTCTTTCTCTTTCCTATTATTATGTTTAATCCAAATCCCGATCACAGGATAACTCAAAGGCTCGACCTCAACCAACCATGATTTACTTTTAAGTCAAGCGCATATGCCCTTTAAATCGTCTGAAGTTTTAAAGGCTGGGCACTTGGCAATAATGGTATCTAATTAAAAATTAAAGTTGGTTTAAAACTTTTAACATTTGAATTTGAGATTAATTAAGTACATTTAAAATTGTTTTTATTATTCATTTTGTCTTTTGATTAATATTAATAAGATATTTTGAAACACTGATTATTTCTAGTTCTAATCATATCGAGTTTAAGTTTTTCTGGAGCTTTATCTTTTTCAAATTTGAATTTTTTTTATTTAAAGTCATTTCAAGTTCAAACTTTTTCATTTGGACACAGGTTTGAACAAGCATTTTAGGTTTGTATCTTTTTAATCTCGAGATATTATGGCTTCAAACTCTTTCGATTATGACTCAAATTTAGGTAATCATTTTTACATAATTTAAATATTTATAACCATGTTAACAAAAAGTGTTTCTCAAAATCATCAACAACATGTGACGTGCGATATCCTCAAATCCTTGATTATCAATATAAGTTGTATTTATCATTTAAAACTATATATACCACAACATTTATTTGATTATTCATTTTTTTTCATAGTGAAAAGGAATTAAACAAACTACACTTTTTTTCATAGTTATCACTAAGTGTTAAATAAACCATATTTTTTTTAATTTGATTTTCAATTTAAATTGTAGTTATCATTATGAAAATTACTATTTTCCTTTATACATATTTATATTAAATTTTAACATTTTTTGTTTTAAACATTATTTTATAACAAATTGATTATTCTTATATTTTTGTATTAAATTTGGGTTATTATTGGCTTATAATGGGGTCAGTCTTAGTTACGGGTTATTCTGGATTTGGATTGTTTTTTAAGATTCAGGTCTCTTAACTTTTTTATAAAGTTAAATTTGGATGGATTCAAATTCAAGTTTTTCCAATGGTTTTTCGGACTCAAGTTCATTTTAAATATATTATATTTGTAAGTTATTTTGGCCTTTTAATGTTTATGGACATTCTTTCCCTAATATAAATTTGTCATGAATTAAATTTACATTTCCCTCAATATTCTTTGATGTTTGAATGCTAGGTGGTGTTTTTTTATAGCTCTATACCTTTTTAATTCATTTTTCTTTAGAATGCATGATTTTTCTTACATCGATTCATGAAAACTTTTATTTACGTAGTTAACTATTGTTGCTTTCTTTGAAGAATAATAAAATACAATTTATCAATTTATATTTTGAAAATTATAAAATTCAACCTCTTACGAAGCACTGGCGTCTGCCTAATAATGAGAAAAAAACTCTACCTATGAATTCCCAACCCCTATCTAATAATTCATTTGAAAAAGACATTACGCGCCAAATCCCTCTCAAACCTGCAAACTTTTAGAAGTTTGATAGCAGCATCATGCATTCGTCATGGGCTAAAACTTTAGCTCAATAAACTGCGCAGTCGTAGGTTTAGAAATCACTTCCTTGTATTCATTGTAGACACCTTATTTTATCCGGGTTAATTTTTAGCAATCTAGAGCTCAATAAATATTGCCTTGTTTCTTTTAACCCTTGCATAATTCACATTGCACTTGTCATTTAGTTGATAATGTCTGATAATCAACTAAAATATGCATTAGGACATCTCGATATTACATTGAAAGGAAAAGAAAAACACAGGGAACTCTGCTCACTCCCTGATCGTCAAGATCATGCACTTTTCACATCCAAACACCTGCTCAGCATAACCATACACCAAACCATTTCTTGCTTTCACAAGCCACATCTCAAGAAAAACCATTTTAGGCTAACCAAAAATCAACCCATACGTTCTATTAGAATCCTATCAAAACCAAAGACATCAACCTAATCAGTCGAATAGTCTCCAAATTGTTGACAATGTCTTCAAATTGTCAAGAAAATGATTGAGCCTCTTGAATCGAGAAATGTAACAATCCAAATTCTTGAGAATAGATTTTTGGTTATATCCCCAGTGGAGCCAGGACAACCTACAATCCCCAGCGGGATTAGGAAAATTTCTATCCATAGTTGCATCAAAGACAAATCGCCATCCCTATGAGAATCTAAATGACGTACAAAGAGAACTACGACTATCTCTCGTATTAGACTTCACATCATGCAACCATGATAGCATTTCATATCATGCATTCATATTACCATCATACATCATCATTTTTACAATACCACTTCAAGCCAGGTTTACTGAACCTCCAAGGAATTCCTGGTAAGAACTCTAAGCTTCGCAAACCAAGTGTCATTCAAGTAAGGTCCTTTTCTTTTCATCACCTCATGTCAAAACCATTTTTACAAAGCAACTACTGTCAAAGTGCTAGTGTCAAGAAATTGTTGTCTAGAAACTATCATCAAAAACTTTTGTCAAGAAAATTCGTCAGAAGCTTTGTCAAGAATTTTGTCAAGAACTAGTGCCAAAACCTTTCCATCAGGAAATTTTGTCATGAACTTCTGTTAAGAAAAACTTGTATTAGAAGTTTTATCGAAAACTTTGTCACCACCCTTTTCAATGCCCACAAGTCAGTGGCACCCTTTTCAAAGCCCATAAGTTAGTGGCATCATTTTCAAAGTCCACAAGTCAGTGGCACCTTTTCAAAGCCCACAAGTCAGTGGCACCCTTTTCAAAGCCCATAAGTCAATGGCACTCTTTTCAAAGCCCACAAGTCAATGGCACCTTTTCAAAGCCCATAAGTCAGTGTCACTCTTTTTCAAAGCCTATAAGTCAGTAGCACCTTTTTTAAAGCCCACAAGTCAGTGGCACCCCTTTAAAGCCCACCAATCAGTGGTACCCCTTTAAAGCCCACCAATCAGTGGCACTATTTTCCAAGCCCACAAGTCAGTGGCATCTTTTTCAAAGCCTACAAGTCAGTGGCACATTTTTAAAGCCCACAGTCAGTGGCATCCTTTTTACAGCCCACAAGTCAGTGGCACCCTTCTCAAAGCCCACAAGTCAGTGGCATCCTTTTCAAAGCCCATAAGTTAGTGGCACCTTTTCAAAGCCCACAAGTCAGTGGCACCTTTTCAATGCCCACACGAGCTGATGGCAACCAAGTCTGAGTCAAAGCCCACACAAGCTGGTGGCACCTAGTCTGAGTCAAGGCTCTTATAAACTGGCAGCACTCGAGTTAAAGCCCACACAAGCTGGTAGCACCTAATCTGAGTTAAAGCTAGCATAAGTTGGTGGCACCCGAGTAAAAGCCCACATAAGCAGGTAGCACCAAGTCTGAGTCAAAGCCTACACGAGCTGGTGGCACCCAAGTCTACGTCAAAGCCCACATAAACTAGCGGCACTAGAATCAAAGCCCATACAAGTTGGTGGCACCCAAGTTTAAGTCAAAGTCTGCACAAGTTGGCGGCACCCACATCAAAAATTCATGATACTCTGCACCTACTTAAGGGGGTCAAAGCTTAGAAAACCGAGCACCCTAATGTTTTGGGGAGCGTTATTCCACCCCAGACAAAATAGTGTCTATTCATCTTTGCCCTATTCCTTATTCTCAGCAATGATCAAAGAGGGGCAGCTGCAAACACCTTATCTTGTCTGGGCTAATTTTTAGCAATTTAGAGCACGGAAGTGAGAAGGGGTGATGATTTTTCGCCTGACAAAAAAGTATTTTGAGGAGGTCAAGAAGGCCTATGGATCATATCAAAGGTAAATGCAAAGTTATGGCATTAAAAGACGTAGTTAATGGTGTCTGGGGATAAAAGATACGAGAAAATTTATAATTTTGCTTGAATGTATCGATACACGATTCTCATGTATCGATGCAATGCCTCAATGATCTAAAAATTTGAAACATCCCCATTTGTATTAATGCAACATGTAAATATATCGATACATAAGCTTATGTATCAATACAAGAGCTCATGTATCGATACTAGGCCACGTCAAGACCAAAACATGCATTCTGTAAAGAAATGTATTGATACATAGCAACATGTATCGATACAATGGTTTATAGTATCGATACAATGGTTCGTAGTATCGATACAATGATCATTGTATCGACACACTCAAGGTTTTTGGACTAAATGTATCGATACATTCAGCAATGTATTGATACTGCAAGCCATTTTCCATCGTTCGAGAATTTTTAACTCGTCCTCCATTAATCTAAAATCAAGTTATGAATTTGGACTTTTGAATTAATCAAAACATTTTTTAAGCCTAAATTAGATCAAAAAGGTCAATGTCACATGATTACCCTACTCCTCCCTAGTTTGTTGACCAAGATCACTATCAGCCACCCTATTTGCTTGAAAATCATTTTAGCGTTTAAACCAACCACCCTATGTTCATCACATTGGCAGCAAGTTGCTCCCTACAGCTACTCTATAGCCACCAAGCTGACATCACTTCGTCCCCCTTGAGAAATGACCAAAAACACCTTCAATTTGGCTCCAAAATGCTAG
>JBBYHL010007350.1:0-12202 GCA_038381835.1 Adansonia madagascariensis
TTTATCATCAAATTTTGGTTGCAATTTGCAAGAGGATTAGTTCAAATCCAAATTGTTTTGCAATTGGTTATTGCAAATGTTAATATTAACAGGAAACCTTAAACCTTAGTGAAGACTTAATAGTTCAAGACCGGAGGAGGCGGAGCCAAGCAAGATGAAAGTGTTTTCAACTTTTTTTTTTTCCTGGTTAGGAGAGGGAATACCACTTTTAAGTTGCTGCACAATCATGGTCGGGCCCACCTGTCCCGGTCACCACAGCCACACACAAACTTAGGCCTCGCAGAACCATTGTCATGCCTCTACTATACACGTAGGAACTTGATTTGTTTCGCTGTCTACATTTTATTATTTGATAATTTTAGACATATACTACTGTATAATATGTACACTGTAAAAAAAATAATAATAAATTATGACACAAATATAATGTAAATATATAAATGTGTAAAATTTGTCACATGAATTATTAATGTCAATTTATATAAAATAAATACCACAATAAGAATATATGAAGTGTCGAGTCTCTATTTGTTCATCCATTAATTTAGAGAATTTTTACTAAGTACATTTAAGAAATAAAAAAAAATAAATAATGAAACATGTAAAAATTTTTTAATCTTTTTTATGGAGTTAAAAAAAACTTTACTGCTAGTGTATAATCTTTATAAATAATAACTTTAGTTAGTTTTTATTTAAATTAATTTATTCTATAATATATGTATATATAAGGACTATCCAAAAACTCTTTTGAACGTACAAAATTAATCATTTTTATTTATTATATTAATAAAAATTTCAATTAATATATACTTCGTTAGTATTTGTATTATATATAATTATTATTATTTTAAAAAAAAATTATTCGAAAGAAATGCCATGCACATTAAATCAAAAGTTTGGATTTAAAAGAGCTAAGGCCCATGCCAACAAAGTATAACAGTTGGGCCAACAAAACGAAAATCCATTTTCAGTTTCGACATCTATATTCTATATTATCAAATTATGTCACACTCGTGGGTGTAAGAAAAAGCTTGAGGTAAATATATATATTAGTAATTTTTTCAAGTGAGTAATAGTTTTTTTTTTCCTGATTTTTTTTTGAGAGAGTAGTAGCTTTCTTAGCAAAATGATAAAATTTTTTATTTTTAAATATATTATAAAAAATTAAAAGATATAAATACTCTTAAAATAGTATTATTTAATCTATAAATATTTGGTTTTTTTTTTTCAATATTCAACTGAGTTGGTGTTAGTTAAGAGATAGATTGTATTAATTATTAAAGTATGTGATTGAGTTTAATGTTATGAGTCAAGTGACATTACTTTAGTTTAGTAAATTACGTAAAAAAATAAAATTATAATATTATAAAATTAAGGGTCTTTAGGTTTTTTATTTTTTAAAATAAATAATAACCCACTAAAATTTTACCTTTTTTTTAAAAAAATATCTTTAGTTTTAAAAATAACTAACCATTAAAACCCCTTAATTTTTTTTTAAAAAAAATTTTCGATAACAAAAGGGAGTAAATTTGTCATGTAAGTTTGGGTTTAATTCCATATATCCTCTTCCCATCCCCTATTTATCAAAAATAATTATAGATATAAAAATAAAAAAAATATTTTAAAGAGAAATACATATAAGATTAGAATGTAAAAAAAGAAAAAAAAACAAACAAGCCAAGCGGGCTACGAAGATTGTTCTAGATTAGTACTGGGCGAGGTCCAAAACTCTAACCCGACCCAGAAACCCAAACCGACTTTATTTTATTTTATTTTTTCAGTTCTTAAGTCGGTCTAGATTTTTTCTCCATCACGTTATAAAAGCACTCACTCACTCTGATCGAGGAATTCACAAGACCAAATTATCCTCCGCCTTCAGGTTATTGTTTGGTTAAATATTCCATTTAATTATTCACAAATAGAATTTAATCTTTTTCCTTCTATGTATATTATTGATTTTTTTCTCTGTATATAAAATTGTTATGGACATTGATAAGGAGATCGCCAAAACTCAAGAAAGTGCGACGGAGGAAGGAGTAGGATCTTGCCTCTCTCTCTCTCTCTCAAATTCGTCTAGGATCTTTACGGCGGAGCAGAAAGGAATGCTTACTTCACTTGGATCCTTGTCAACGATGATGACGATGCAAATCTTGATTCCTTGGATTCCGAGGTTGCTCGGAAGCTCCGAGTCTAATTGCTTGTTTGGATTTGTGATGAGGGGTATAATTTTCATACCTCTTTTATATTGGTTTATTTCCTAATTCAAGTTGCTAGAGATAACATCGAGTTATTATCTTTTTGCCTGCACAACTAATAAAGGTGCATTTAATTTGGTTGCTCAGGTGACATCAAATCAGATAACGAAGCGTGATCCTCCAAGACTGTATAATGAATATTATTGATAGCATTTACATCAAATGGTACCCCACTTTGTCTATGGGTCTGTTAGTCGCAAAGTCGAGTTTCATATGCTTTATTCAAATACATTATTTCCTATTTCGCAGTTCAAAGAAGATCCTTCCTTTAAACCTCAAGGTGGGAAGTTTGGGGAGAATGATATGGACTACGATACTGATGAGAATCAATGGCTATTCTCAGACGCGGACTTAGGATAGCTAGAGACGAATAGTGTCGATACCGAAGGTACACCATAGTGTGGTTAGTTAAAATTTTTATTGGTGGTATAGTATATGTCAGAATCAACGGAGTACCGTTGCTTGATTGTGTCACATTATGTTTAAATTTTCATGCTATAACGTAAACTTATTTTGTATTGTTGTTCTGGAATTAACAGTCCAAATGTGTACATTGCTTGGGAGAAACCTGCAGATTCACGTGAAAAGCTATTGCTTTCTCTTTTAAGCATTTTTTTAAATCATTAAGGTTTAGTTCTGTGAATAATCTTGCTGTAATATGCTTCGAAGTTGTTTTTTTTTTTTTTTTTTTGGGAGGGGGGGGTTATCCTGTGGTAATTAAAGTTAACTCTTATACTTTTGCAGTGAATATATGAGCTTTGTCCTGGAAGCTCGCGAACTGGAATATACAGTCAAAAACTATGAGCGCCTGATGTAACTGGATGGTTTGTACTTTGCAGTTACATAACTCTTGCATTCATAGTAAGTTATATTGCTTTTTCCCCTGATTTGATCTGGAAAGCATCAAATTTTTATTGAAATTACGAGTTCATTAGGCGTATCCCAATTCCATGGCTGAACTTTTGAAAGAAAAATAATTGTTTCAAAATTATCAATAATTTTTTATAAATCGTATAATCAAAGTTTTGTCTTCTTCACATATATATGATATGAGAAATTATCATAGAAGTTTGGTATATAAAATTATAACTTACTAAAATATAACTAGTTAGATGGGAATTCCAGTTTATATATTTATTGGGTTAAAAAAAGAAAAAAACCTTAGAATACAATACCAGACAGACAGCAATTACTACATTATTAGGATATAGTGGTAAAAGAGTTGTAGTTAGAATGTTTTGTTTTAATCAATTCGCGTTACTACTCGTCTTGTTGTAATTTAATGTTTCTCAATCTAGTCATAAGGTTTAATGAAACCGTCATTCCTATAAATGTGAAGCTTTTTTTTATTAGGTGAACTAATTAGGTAGAGCTCTTCATGAAACATTTTGAAGTTATTATAAAATGGTTATAGAAAGCAAAAAATTGATAGATTTGCTAAAACTTGGATTAATTACATCTCATTTAATGATATGTCACTTGTTAAAGTTTTCAAAAATTTCATGTAGAATTTATTCAACAAGCCCTTAAATTACAAATCTTATTTTCTTCATATAAACCTTTTTAATTAGTTCCGAAGTTTTGGAATTACATAAGAATTTATATATAAAGTGTTTATGTACTTATTAACACTATGATTACATGTGTAAATTACCATAAAAAATTAGAAAATCCTCGTACTTTGTGAACATATTAAATTTAGAAGTTATTGCTTATACATATCTTTATATTTTTGGAGAAGATAAAATTTTAAACTTGAAAAATTCCTATAAAAAATTAGAAAATCCTCACACTTTGTGAACATATCAAATTCAGAAGTTATTGCTTATACATATCATATCTTTATATTTTTGGAGAAGATAAAATTTTAAACCTCAAAATAGCCTTTGAATTTAATGCTCTTAACTTTTTCAAAGATTCAATAAATTAGAAATTTATAAGAAAAAATTTGGGTTTTATTTTGATATGTGTGTGTGTGTGTGTGTATATATATTTGGAGAATCAATTCATAACACTACATATATGTACAAAGATTTCGAAATTCTTAGTGCAGCCATGGCCTTCTCTGGCTCCAATGTGGCTCTGCTACCGGCATACATATGTGGTGCATTTACAACTTTGTTCTGTGCTTTTCTCTGTATTTTTTAATTAGCAGCTATACTTTCTATCCAAGTGTAGAATAATTCAATATTAGGGATGGTAAAGTTATTTAGATATTTTCTGATTTGTTTATTATCATGTATGCTTTAGTATTTAAGTGCACATGAAGTAGCTGATGTATTCGATAAGATGTTCTCCATGTTTTATGGATTAAATTAGAATCTCGGCATGCCATGGGGAGTTATTTGTAAGATCTTGTGTTGCTGATGTTTGTTAATTTAGGTAGAGAAGCAGATTTAGAAACCAATCATTTCTCTGTTGGTTGTCAAATAGCCAACTTACATATGCTTAACGGGGAATGGGAATTTGTCAAGGAAAATCCACTTGAACGATAAAATCAGGTTAGTTTACTAAGAGTATGAACTTGTTCGGAGGCAGTTGTCAGTATATTTTGTTCAACCAATGGTTCCCCTGGAAATGAGCGGAAGTATTAGTGAGGCTCTAAAATGCTAAAGATATTGATTTGTTGCATCTGAGTTGATCTATTAGTTGCTGTTCCTGTTGGCATCATTTTGATCATCTAAAATATAAGTTAGAAGTCGGTTCATGTTTTTCGGCTGTCTTCTACTATTATGGCTAAAATTTTTCTTCCTTCTTTTTAAAAGTTTGCCTGAGTATTCATTTTAAAGTGTTGCAGGTAATTTGTTTCAAGCTTCAAGCCTGAACAAATGGGAAAACTAGGTTCTTCTCTGGAGAAGATTGGTAATCACTCTATTCTGAATGCTTTCCTTTTTCTTATTTTTATGAAGGGCTAAGAGTTTCTGGGTGCCGAATTAGCCTATCCATCTTGATGCTTAAAATTTGCTGTTACGGTTATTTTGTATTTTCATTTTATTGGACTGGAGATGCATAAAACAAGTCAATAAATCTTCTTAAACCTTCCTTTTTGTCTTCTTTGAGTTTGAAATTCTACAACCTTAGTGTCCTTGTGTACATAATTGCACCCAATGGTTACTGATGAACTGAAATGAAGTCAATTATTGAAACCCTAAATACATAAATGGGATACTTCTTGTGAACTTGAAATTATATGGTTCTTTTTTAAGTTTCTCTTATACATTTACCATGAAGTCAGTTAATATTCAAACTAATTAGTTATTCCTTGCAGAGTTCATTTGGCATTCTGTTCTAAGAAAGCAACTAGAGAAACTATTGGCAATAATTCTGGGTTGTATGTCAGCTGCAATTCTTTTAGCAGAGGCCACCGTACTGCCTGTGGGAGTTGATTTATCTCTCTTCTCCATTCTCATAAACTGTGTGGCAAAGCAGGAAATACTTATGCAGGTAACATATTGAGAAGCTGGAATCTTCAAAGGCTCAGATGTGTAAACTGCTTGTAGCACAAGTATGTATCCTAACAAAGAACTGAACTGTAGAAATCAAGTTTGCAATCTATTTATGTCAGGAAAAAAATCCACCAGTGAACATTTCGTATGCCTTCTTAATGTCCTATTAAAAACTAATAGTGGGAAAACACAAATGCTTTATAGTGTCAGTTACTCATTCGCTACTGAGTCGCAGCTCCTTAAATGACTTCTTGATGTACACCAACCTCCTATCAATCGCCCAAGTGGATTTAAGAAATGGTTTCTGTGGTTGGAATCTTAAATTCGATCTCCACAAATCGGCCAATGGACTTGGTGCTATCAAATGATTATGTTCGTTTGCTGGTTGCTACTTTTGTCCCTCTGATGCATGTGTGTCTGCACCTATTATTCCTTGTTCAAAATTGGAATGCTGATGTTTTATTCTTTAACGCCAAGACAAACAAGTTATGTCAGCTTGCTTATGATGTGCTTGTAATTATTCCTTTTTTTTTTTCTTCTATCTTACAACTTTTACTTGTTTCTCGTGTTTAGAATTTGTAACAGATCTCGCTCCTAAATGTCTATAAAGATGGTTGCAAGATGTGCTCCTCCAATTTCATACAACTTTCTCAATCTTATCCATGCCCCTGGTAATAGGAAAACGATCGTCGAGAAGGTCAATAAATTTTCTACGCTTTTCCTGACACCGTCCAGTCATATTATGATATCAATGTTCCAATTTTATGCATCAGTTCTGCAAAATTAGTTATGGTCTTTATATTGTATCCCTGCAGTTGAGATTTATGTGATAAGCACAAGGTAATGGGGGCGTTTCTATGATTTTTTCTTTTGCCTCTTGCCCACTGCAGTGATGTTCTTTTTGGAGAAAAAAGTTGATGTTGATAGAAAGGGTGCTACTTTTAAAGTGATGTTGAAACTTTATTAATTTCAGAAAATGTTTTCTCACACCAATCTTTTTAAGATGCATAAATTGTGCAATTTTTATTATGAAAAAAATGTATATTCCTTTTAAATGAAACAATTTTATAGCATAAAAGCTGTATGACTTTTCATTTGGCATGAATTATGGGGAAAAAAAGACGTTTCTTTTGGCATGAAAAACTAAGGATGCATGTGGGATAAGTTTTTATAAGATTAAAATTTGTTGAATAATTATCTATAGAAATACAAGTTTGTTATTGTGTGTCATGTGTACTTGGATATTTAGTATAAATTCACGCCTTCTCCCCTTCCCTTTCCCCCAAATAATACATACCACTGAATTCGGTTTAATCGATTCCTATAATAGAGAGTGGACCGCATCAGAAGACAGGAAAACTACCGAACCGACCCTGGCAAGCTAAACTGAAACTGATGACCGACCTTTGATATAGTGAACCGACCCTCAAGCTCGAAGGAGAGGAACTAAACTGTTTTGTGAAGCAACGGACTCTTTAAAACCCTAAACCATAAATTTTAAACATAACAAAGCCGACCCCTAACCAAGGAACTGGCTCTTCAGGATATAGCAATCCAGCTATTTCAAAGCATGTTATGAATCGACCCGTTCCGTTAAGGAACTGACTCATTTCTTAAACTTATATTGTTTCGGCTCTTATTTTAAATGAAATATCCATGGCTAATATTTTAAGTCATAGGTGTAGGGATATGATTTTTCATGAATTTTTTCAAGTATATGAAAAAACTTAAATAAATTGAACATATATATATATTGAACACATATTTTATTTGACATTCTCCGAAGTCTGAGTAACCTTGTTTTAAACTGTGAAAGTCTCTGCCTCAGAGACGTCTAAAATCTGTCATTTCATAAAACAAGAATTATGGTTTGAGTTACTCTTTCCTTTTAAGGTATTTGATTATCTCGAAACCTCATGTAACATCAACTTATATGGCAGAGGATGGGGAACATAGATGCTGTTGCTCTCCCTTTCTTTGGTAAAGGATTCAACCAACTTCTATGATCGGGTTATCGATTATTTTGGCGACTGAAGAATATTCAAGTTTCAATATCAAGATGATGTCACAGATGGATTCGACCCATCGGGACTAATTTCAGAATGGGCTTGTCTTGAGCAAGGGCATTAGTTGGCGAGGATGTTATTCCGTTAATCCATTGGCGAAGAATTTCAACAGCATGAGTGTTGAAATTGATCTTAGCAGCAATAACACGGTATGTGTGCTCTTGCATTTAAAACTGCTCTCCCATTATATCTGAAGTGCACTACTATTAAATCTGGACCTTTCGATCCAGTTAGTGATCCTTAACCTGATCAGTTCATTAAGTAGATCGTTTGTGCAATTGATCCCCCCACCCTCCCAAAAAAAAATACATAATATACCACCAAAAAGTAAAAGGTCATTGTAAATACCGTCTTTTTTTCCCCTAATCTTTAAATGATAATCCATATTTTTATTTTTTATGCATAATTTTTAGTTTTTATGCTTAATTAAAATATATCAACCTTGAACCAAATGAATTGGTTGAACCAATTGACCCGAGACTGGAAAATCAAAGCGGGTCATTATCCAGTCCGATTTTTATAAATTTGCTAAAGCATGCCAATAACTATGCTGGTGCAGATTTTACTATTTTAGAGTGCCTACAATATTTTGTTGTTTATCCTTCTTTTAAGCGATTTCCGACTTGGAAATGGTATCAGCAGAAGGCTTCTACCGCTGAAATTGGAACGATGGGTGAACATGACGCAAGCAGAGAAGGCATCAGCAAGAAATATTCCGGCATAAGAGAACACCAGAACAAACAAGCATCCAACCCCAAGTTATCAACTCAAGAAGTCTCAACTTCCTTCATGATTGATGCTGGAAACTGTGATAGTGTAATGACACCACTACCATCCGAGGGATTAGCATCAAAATGGGAATCAATGAAGTCTGGTCTTTTAAATTTCAAATCTAACCTGGAAGCGAAGCAATTCTCACTTTACGCCAGGCGCAAGATACAGTGCCCTTCATTGCTTCCTCTTCCTCGTCTGAATCCCTTGATGAAAATTTCCAGAGATTGAAACGAACAACTCTGGACCCTGGAGACTATGGTGCTGACAATGATCGTTAACATTCTAGAGAGATAGTCTTCCCCACATATAAATATAGCCATTTCTGGAATTCTTCATTTCTCACTAAGGTTGGAAAGATCTTTGTTTCTATGGCTAGCTGAATCCCAACTACGGTACAATTCACATCACCTGCAACAGTAGAGCGGCATTCAGAATATTTTCCAAAGCCACACAATTTTGCTGCAACTCACTTTCTCAAAAACAAAGAATATACAGTCAAAACACCAGTACGATCAGAGGGATATTGTGTACTCCTTGTCATAGTGAACATTGTAAGGTTGATCATCGACTATGAATATTTGCTTCATTGTTATTGCAGACTATTTGTTGAATCTAAATATTATGAACCATTTCTTGGTTACGGTGAGGTGGGCGTTTGATTTCCTCTGCTGCCTCAAAAATTTCACCCTCAAGGCCTCAACCCCGAAACTGGCTCGGCCCACGATTGGACCTGCTCCATTGTATGTATAGCCGTTTTCCCGCCTTTACATAGCGTTGAGCTCCTTTCTCTGATCATAATCAAAATTCACAAGACGCCATGGATTCGCGAAAGGAAAAGAAGGTAGCGATTAGGCTGTGGATTATCTACTATGCTGCCACTCTGATCAGCTCTATTCAATCGTTCTTCCTCCTGACCCTAAACTTCAATGCCCATCTCTTTGTGAATACTGTCTCCCTCCCCCATCCTTTCCTTCTAAAGGCTTTATCAGTCTTCTCTCAATTTCATTGCTTTTTCTTTCTCGTTTCCTGTATGGTTATGCAGAGCTGATGGATGCTGATCTTCCTCTAGCCCAACTCGTCTTCGCCAACCCAACTGACTACTTGAGATTCGTTGACCAAGTCGCCATTTTGGCTTCATTTAGTCTCATCAAACTTCAAGCATATGCATATGCCATGCTTTAGGTGCTTTTAGAATAACCAATGATGATGTTCAATTACCTTTATTTTTTTTTCTTTTTTGAGGTAGGAAGGACAGAGGACCTGCACATACTATGTCCCTATCCATCTTTAAGAGCATACAGACCTCTTAACTGAAATCTTTACCACATGTTTATTTTCTATTATGTCTTAGAAAACATTGGGAATAGCCTATTTTGTTGCATTGTATTGTACCATACCATATAAAAACAAGTTTTAGCCTGGAAGCTATTAAGAAAGATTAATAAGTTCATTCAAATTTTGCAATATTCTTTGAGATCTTTCATTTCTTGTATTCTATGTCTAGTTGGTATTTTAGCTGTATTTTAAGAGCCTTTTTTGGAGGCAAGAAGCAAAGCCCGTTAATTAACTTGCCTTTCCATGGACCTAGATCATCCCTTCCTAAATCTTGTGTCCCACAGAATTGGTTTCAGTTAGAATACTTGGATAAAGTTGTAAGTTGAATTTTGTAAAGTACATAGTGCACGCGATTCCCTACTTCATGGCACAGGCTATTTGCTGACCAACTTACACTATGTTGCCACATGTTGTTTTTCTATGATTGTCGAAACATTGTTTTCCGGCATCCATTTTTTTTTTGTTCCTTATTTATATTTAATTCAATTCTATTATGCTCTTCTTGCTGGTTTGTGTAAGCATGGCTGTTAAACAAGTTTTAGCATTTTTCTAACTTTTCAGGCTGGCCTTGTTACTGCACTTAATACCAGGAAAATTGTCTTTGGTGCAAGAAATCCTAAAGGACACTATGATCCTGATCAACGTATCACTTCAATGTAGAGAACCTGTTTCTTAATCTTCCCTGAGTTTTTCTCTTATTTATATTTGTACTTTATTGTTCTTAACCTTTAACCAAATCTAGCTCTCTCTGTCAATCCTGCATTCTCGGGTCCCTCACTAAACAGATTTGATATTGTCCAAGACCTCTTGGATACAAAGAACCCTGGATGGGATGTAGTTGTGTCATCACATATTCTGGCCGAGGTAATGCGTCTGAAAAGTTATAAATTTTTGCAGAAGAATTTGAATAAATCTCTCAACGCAAAAACAAAAAAAAAAAGAAAAGGATTTTAAATATGATGCCCCAGTTGTTGTTCGAAATTAATTGCAGGAAGCACCCAATAATGGCAACCAGGATGATGATCTAGTAGTATCTGGCCACTTTCTATACTTCAGAGCTAAAGATACCTTTGCTACATGAAACTATTAGATCACTCTGTAAAAGTTTTGTCTAAATTTAAACCATCTTCCATTACCAATCTCTTATAATTAGTATTTTTTGGGATGTTTAGGGTTTCTAGATTATTATTGTTCATAGGAAATTTATCTCAACAATCTTATGTATCTCCTTGGATCACTTGAGTTTGTAGGTTTTATAGATCTCGTGCAGGTATATTCGCTACATAATAATAAAAAACACAAACACACACACACACACTTTAAACCTGTGCTTACAAAAGAGGCTGAAAAGGTTATCTCAGGCTATTATCAACTCCAAAGAAGATCACCAACATATAATGCAGGTTCCTCCATAGGAATCCCTTCTACTAGATCATGGTTGCCATTATTCTATTCACGTTGATCATACCATGATGGAAAATGCAGCGAGAACAATGGAGCACATGCTTGAAAGCTTGATAAGCCTGGCTCAAGGTATGTTGGAGAATGTGCTGATTTATCATCCTTATCTTCTGACACTCTTTCCTTTGGACTTTGTTGTTCGCAGTACTGCAGCAATACCAATCCTCAATGGTTTTGTTGAGGTCACTAGATTAGATGTGATATCTTATATCTGTTCTTAAATTTCATAAATTTTAAACATATTAGAAGTTTGATAGTATGCTTTATGGTTTTTCATTGATCATTACAATCCTTAAAACATTAAAAAAGATTTAAAAGAAATTAAGAAGAAAAAACCATGGCAATAGCAGAGGAGCTATACAAAAAAAGATTGTCAAATTTAGTTTCACAAGCTTCTCAATAGATATGCTTTGCACTATGAAACGCCCAGTTCTAGATGTAGTAATTCTTGTTTTAGAAATGTTTCTCATCCTTTAGGAAGTACCCAGCCAGATTTGAGGCAGAAGGAGACAGTGAGAAGAAAACCGATTGCTGCTCCAACACCAAATTTCCAATCCAGAATCTTCATTTTTTTGCCTGGAGACACAAGTGGAGGAATCTGTTTTATTTGACTTGGCCTAAGCATTGTATAGCAGAGAGCCTCGTTTCCTTCAAAGCTGGATTCAGGAAATGTCATAAACTGGCCTCCTGAGGGTATATTCCCATAGAGCCCATTGTATGATACATTGAATTTTGACAGAAAGCTGAGATGCACCAAAGAATTTGGTATTTGGCCAGAGAGATTGTTACGAGACAAATCCAACACTTCCAAGTTTGTCATCCATGATATACTATCTGGGATAGTTCCTGAAAGGCCGTTGTGGTT
>JBBYHL010007360.1:0-12201 GCA_038381835.1 Adansonia madagascariensis
ATAACTAACTCCTGAACTCAAGCGCCAAATCTACGAACCGTGTAAACCATGGAATTGATGTCTTGAGCTTTGTAACTTTGAATGTTGGTTTTAATAGGCATCTGATCATGCTTAGCCCAAATGATCGAGGTGACTCTAAGTGTTGGCCACTTTGCAATGGCCATCTAAGATCAGTTAGACGAGTGATTTGTTTAACGGTTCCTCTCCCGATTACAAAGGAAGAGTCCCAGTAAAAAAGACACTTCCATCTCAAGAATTTTATCATTTCCTTAATCACCAATATTTTTAAGTTGCATGTATATTCCTAATCCTTGAAGAAATTTTTTAAGGGTGTATTGCCAATAAGAGTTTTCCATGCTAAACCTCTATAGCACCATGTCTTTATAAGTGGATTAGATAAGCCAAGCAATCTTTATGATCTATCTCTATAGATCTTAATTCCCGAAATATATGTTACTTCTCCCAAATCCTTCATAGAGAATTGTTTGGACAGCCAGACTTATTAGCCTATGGCATTGGTATGTCATTTCCTATAAGCAATATGTAATCAACATATAGCACCAAGAAACCAATAGCTTGCCTAATTATTTTCCTCTAGACACACAGATCATTAGGATTTTTTATGAAGGCAAATTCTTTAGTTGCTATATTAAATTTGATGATCCAACTCCATGAAGCTACGTAAAACCACTAGGACATAAAACCACATGGATTTAACTTGCACATAAAACCACCAGGTTAATGTCATGTATAATACCTCTTGGAAATTCTCTTCGTAGAATGCAATTTTTACATCTATCTACCATATCTCATAATTGTGAAATGCAATTATAGTAACCATAATTTGATTGGATTTTACCATGGCAACTAGTGAAGAGGTTTCGTTATGATCAATGCTTTCTAGTTGATTGTAACCTTTTGCCACCAATCTAGCCTTATATCTCTATACATTGTCATCAATGTTAGTTATTCTCTTAAGTCTTATTTGCACCTTATAGGTTTTATCTCATTGGGTGGATCAACTATATTGCTTGACTTCTATGGCATCTATTTTGGATCTCATGTCTTTAAGCCATTTATTGGAATCAATGTCAAATATTGCTTCCTCAAAATTAGTAGGTTCAATATCAGAAGGCAAGTCATCTTGATTCATGAGAAATCCATATCTTTCTAGAACTTGCCTGATCTTACCAGATTGTTGGAGTTGTTATGTCTTTTGAGCTTCAGATTGAACATTTAAGGCTTCGATCATGGGCTTCGATTTTATTGAAATGTTAATATGTGGTTCTTGAATTTCTTCAAGATCAATTTTACTCCCGCTTATCTCTTTTAGTAGAAACTCTTTTCTTAGAAGATAGTGTGGTTCAAAATAAACACCTTTTATTCAGTTAGGTGGTAAAAGTAGTATCCATGTGACTCTTTTGGACACCCCATAAATTTGCATTTGACTGATTTGGCTAGAATCTTAATAGTCCTTATTCATTTCATATAAGCTAGATAGCCCCTAATTTTGAGATAAAACAACATTGGTCTTTTGCTATACCATATCTCATATAGCATCTTATCCATAAATTTGGATGTAACCCTATTTAAAAGATATACGATAGTTTTTAAGGTATATCCCCAAAAAGTTATCAGGAGGTCTGCCTTAGACATCATGGTATGAACCATATCCAATAAGGTTTGGTTTCTCTGTTTAGGCACTGCATTATGTTATGGAGTTTCAGGTGGAGTCCATTATAGTCGAATACCATTTTCTATCATATAACCTAAGAATTCTTAAGTATTTTCCTCCTCGATCAGATTAAAGAGCCAAAATACTTTTGCCAGTTTGTTTCTTTATTTCATCCCTAAACTTTTGGAACTTTTCAAAAGCTTTAGACTTGTACTTCATTAAGTAAACATACCCATACCTTGAGTAATCATCGATAAAGGTAATCAAGTAAGAATACCTATGTTCAGCCATTGTATTTATTGGTCCATATACATCTATATGTACAATGCCCAGCAAATTCTAGCCTCTTCAGTTTTAGCAGTGAAGGGAGTCTTGATCATTTTTCCAAGAAGACAACATTTACATGTCCCATATGATTCATAGTTAAATGGGTCAAGATAACCTTGTTTGTATAACTTGGCTACTCAAGTTTCACTGACCTGCCCAAGCTTATAATGCAAGATATAGGTTTTTCATAAATCATTCCTTTTAGCTTTCTTTACATCTATGTTGAATAAAAGCATTTCAAGGTTCAACATAAATAGACCATTCTTTAACGAGGCTGATCAATAAATGACATTATTTAAAATGATACTACAATTATCCCTTTTATTTTAAATTTGAAATCATCATTGTCAGTGAGGTATGAAATTGAAATAATATGTCTTGACAATTTACTAACATAAAGACATTCCTTTAGTTCCAAAGTCATGCCTATAGGCAATGATAAGGTATAGGTTCCGATTTTAATGGCTTCAACTATTGACTCATTGCCTTTTTTTAGAATCAACTCATTAGACCCTAACTTCTTCATATTTTTCAACAATCTTATATAATTACATAAGTGTGATCCAAACCTGAATCAATTATTTAGGTAGTCAAATCAATAGTGGATTTATTCAACTCAATCATATAAATGTCAACTACCTTCCTTTTTTTTTAGAACACTTCTCAATTTTATATACCAACCTAAACACTTTAGGCTCATGGCAATTGATATGCCTCATTATATAGTTATTATATTTACTATTACCAGCAACCTACTATGAAATAAGTATAACTAATTAATCAAGTATTAAACCAATAATGATAAGGTATTAAATCTTTATTGGCCTCCCTATTAATTTATCAAAATAATACCCTTCATTATTATTCGAAAATCTCTTCAAAGTATTTCTTGTAGGTAGAATCCCCTTTCAACATGATCTTAGGGATAGCCTAATAAATTGCAATAGGGCTAATTGGATAGGCACTATAGTTTGCCGATTGCATTTCTATGCGATTGCTAGATCAGTTAGATGGCAACTCTATACCTAAATGTATCATATGCATTTTGTCCAACCATCCCTCTAACACCATGCGATCAAGTTTATAAGCATCCAGACAACATGGCATTAGTTGAGTAGGACCCATTAATTATAACTCAAGCAGTTCGAGTAGAAAGGACCTTGGGGATAACCCAACAAATCCCCATAGCTGGAACTCGAGTATCTTGTTATAATTTAATGGAAGGCATCTTTATCATGCAAAGCATGTGACTCAATATTGTATGAGAGATTTCTTTTGCTTATTTTATCTTTTATTTAAGGTCTTATCACATTTGCATGCATAGCATTTATAATATTGCATAAAATAAATCTTCTATCATGGATAGTACTTGGATAATTATGGACTACTATCTAATGCAATTTCTTTAAGCAACCAAAGGACATTGCTTGGTCAATTCCTAGGTGATTACATACAAAGCTTTCATAAGCTTCTTACAATTTCTTGAGTTTCATGGTGCCTTCGCTTAGATCTTTATCTTCAAGTTACAAAAAGCTTTCTTAATTAACCTTAATTTTACACTAATGTAATCTAATTATATTTATAATAAATAAACCTCGAGTTACATTCAAAGGGAATTAGGTGAAAAAAGAGTTTTACAACCATGGAGAAAAATTTAAACATCCATAGACAATTAATCATACATCCATAAAACATTAGGCCTAGTCCATAATCATCCCATACATCCAAAACAATTATGAATGTATATATATATAAACATGTGTTTTAAATTCAAGTTACGAATTTTTGATGCTTAAATAATTAATCCTTATTAAAATTCAATTACGAAAAGAACTTTTTTAATGGTTAACATTTATTCTAATTATATTAGAATAAATCCTACTCCAGATCATATTAATCATTCAAATTAAATATATTTTGAATTAATCAAATTATTTGAATTTTAATTTCATGCTTATTATATTACCTAGTTTATATCTTAAACAATTTAAGAAAAATAATACAATTGGATAATTAGGTGTTCGATGATATGTGAGAGTTTTACTTGGATTCAACCTCTTAAGGAGCTGTATTGCGCCAACTATGCTAACTTTTAGCATTTTTATTTTAAATTTTAATTTATTTTAATCACATGATATTTTAAATCTCAAGAAATTTAAAATTGGAAAAGTCCTACTCCAAGTAAGATAGTTATGGTAAAATTATGAAGGAATCTTAGTTCAACTAGGACTCTATTCCATGCATGGCTATCTTAGCCATCCCACTCCAACTCAAACACTATTGTCTTCCTCCCACTAAATCTCTAAAAATGCAGCAAATTTACAGCAACTCTTTGTTTCCAATGATGCCACACCAACATCAGAGAAAGAAGACAAGATGCTGTAAGCTTGAAGTACACTTAGTGCTTCTATTTTAGCTAGAAATTGAAATGTTTTCAACTCCAATTTTAATCTGATTTTTCTAGCAAGTATTATGAACATTTCATGATACTTTCAAGGTGGAAAAACAAGGAAAAATCGCACCAATGGTTGTCTAAAAAATCAGCTACATCAAAACACCAAAATAGAGCCAATCTAGCACTAGTCAATACCAAATTGTCAACTGATGACTTCAATATCAATTTAATTGATATAATCATATTTTAACTAATTAAAATTGAATAATAAACATGAATCACTTGCTAAAAATTTAAAACCAAAAACATAATTTTCTTTAATTTTAAATTGAAGAACAGATCAAGATAACATTAAAACAACAAAATCTTTAATCAATAACAACTATAATGTAAGATTAATTAAATCAATGCAAAGAGGCTCATGACACCACTTGTAGGAAATCTCAGGGTTGCAAGTAATAAGATTACAAAAATTTATAAAATAATTTATAAACATAGTAGTGGAAGCAAATCAAACAAACTAATCCGATCCCTAAATAGGATCATTTTGCATGATCTTGACTAATCTTTATGATTATGAAACCTAAACAACTATTCAAGATTCAAACATACCTTAATCTTGAGAAGCTTTTCAGCAATTCCATGATAGAAGAGTATGTACACTGAGCCCAGTAGTCATAAACCATAGCTGTCCAAGCATCCAACATCTAACGGTTATCAACTAGGTGACCAAAAAACCTTCAATAAGGAAGAGGCTTTGTTGTCGAGAGCCAACCTAGCAACTTAGGTTTTAGTAAACATTCCCTTGCACTTAGATGATCTTGATTCAATAATCAAAATGAAGAAAAAATTTATTTTTCTCCAACAAAAATCACAATTGTGTAATCCCTCCTTAAAAAAGTTAAGAGAAAATGTAAACTCAGGTTTTAAGGTTTCTTGATAGATTTTCCAAGTGCTATCTCATCAAGGTGGGACGACAAACATAGATTAATACAGCTAAAGTTAAAAAATTTTAAGTTTTAGCATGAGCATGGTTTAAGGTCTATCTTAACTCATTCCATATCAGTATGCAACCCTTATATGCTAACTTCATAATTAGTACTGCCTTGGCCAGGGATTTTAAGTTAACATGAACCAAGTACATGTGAGAGATGTCCCCTTATATCACCTAGGGTGAGAAATCCTCTCTAGACCACTCATTTATCTACCATATGATTCGTGCCAAACCCAAAACCACCCTACCATAAGCATCCATCTAGCATGGACCTATTCGTGATGGAATCAAAACATGACACTTCTCTTATTAAATGACCTAGTGCCACAAGTCTAAGCATCACTTACAATACTTGCTGGTGTATGCCCTTGAACCAATTGGATTAGGATATGGGATACACAATCAATTAACTATACATATGTTACTACATTATAGTGACAAAGGTTTTCCTTTATGTTAGTGGCATGATTGACTATCATCCAAACATTAATTGGATGAAGCCCATGAAACACATTTACTTTGCAAAAAAATTATAAAAAAGTTACAATTGTGAGATCTTTATAGATCGAAGTCGTGTTTCTAAAACTGTTTCTAGTCATCTTACTGTCAAGATAGGGCATTGGCAATGCACAAAGGCTAGCAAATGCTAAGCCTCTATGCATATGATGCATGCAACTGGTCTTATAAGTTGAAGTATCTAGGATACTTAGAGATAGCATATTGGTGCTTGTTTTATGGAAATAAGTTCACTGAACATGGTACTATGAGAACTCTATTTGGCATTAGTCACTCAAATGTCTATGGAATATATTCTCATGTGCCAATCGTGTAAGTAGTCTTCAGAATAATAACACCAGGTCATCTTGTATGAGGAGTGCCATACGTAGATTTGCCTGAAATGTGTCCACAATAAATAGATACTTAAGGTAAGTCATGTAAGGTATGGCATGATCTATATGGTAGACGGATAAGTGATCCTTTCTAGATACACCACTTTGAGTGACATTAGAGACATATCACGAATGATCTTGATTATGGTTAATCGAACTAAAGTCTCTGGGCAAAGCAAAGTGAATTATGAGGAATTGCTCTTCATAGTTTCATGATCATTAACCTTGAGTTACAATATTGAACATGGATTAAAGCATGAGTAAACATTATACCATGCTCGTGCTTATTGCAAGATATATGGTGAAAGGATCATATTACATGGATAGGCTACTTACTAAAAGGTTTTGATGAGGTCACATCTACTCTTCGATGGTCATGATGGGTTGCTAGATCTCGCTCTTGATCTATGAACATGATTAATTAGATTAATTATGTTCGTTGTCAATATGTTAGGAACGTAATGGATTATACAGAATAAGGATGACATTATCAAATTAAAATCAGGATTTAATTAGGTTTTGCTTAATTAAAGAAAAGATGATTAAACAGAGGACTTAATTGAAAAGTTCAATTAAGAATTTATCTAAGGCAAAAATTTAGATTTTGTGAAATCTAATTTTTTTGTCTTTTTAATACATAGTGGATAAGATTGTTCGATCTAAATAATATCTAAATTAAGACATTCCATGTCTACACAGATCATGTCTAAATTGAGACATACTATGTCTAAGTTAAGACATTACGTGGTGGAAATTATCTTAGCGAAGATTCCTTAATAATCTTATCAAAATATTATTTGTTTATATAATTAATATTAAGAAGATTATTGTTAAATTAAAATTGTTTTAATTTAGTTTATGAATTTAATTTGGATAAAAATTCATAAAACGATTATTTGATTTAGCTAAATGGTTTTTATCTATTTATCTTCTATTTAATTATATGATAATTATATGAGATAAGTTAATTTAATTTATAAAATAAATTAAAGAGATTAATTTAGATTAAATCTCTAATTTAAACCTTAACCTAGCTAAATTAACTATGGTGCATAAAGCTAGGATTGTGTCTAGATTCATGATGACTTAAATGAAATCCCTAAAGCTATTTATATGCTAGGTTCAACCACCATAGTGTAAAGAAGTGGGAATCAAAGTTAAATTGCTTAAGGTTAAAAAGTTTCACCAATACAAAGTGTTTAATTTTGATCATAAGTCTCTTAAGATTTTCTTGTGAAATTTAGCTAAAGCAAGAAAAGAAAGTTGATGGCTAAATGTTATAGAATCAAAAAAACACTTGTGAAGTGAATTGGTTTTGAGAAAAAATTATTTTCTCCTATTCTTCTAATAGCTACCACCTAAGAAAGGTGAAAACCACCATTTTCGTCACCTATTCATCACATTCTTCTCTTTTCTTTGAATGAAAACACCATCCAAGAAATGTTCTTAGATCAATTGAAAGAAGAAACAAGCCATAATCATTTTTTAGTTGAGACTCCTTAAGTCTTTTTGCTATCACCATAAAATTAGATCCTTGAGAAGGCTCCCATTGTCATCCATGTGGATTATTGTTAAAGGCAAGACAAGTGTTTTGCTTATAACCTCATGGATTCGATCAAACACCAAGCTACCTACCTTTAGGTTTCTTTGGATTCGGGATTACTTTAGATTATGATATCTAGAGATAAATAACTTCTCATCAGATGTATGATTTAATTAAAGATCTACAAATCCATAGGCAAGTCTGACTACTTTTACATTTATTGTTTCCACTATGCATTAATGCTATTATTGCATGAGGCGAGGTTTCATCAAGATGGATTCTCTGACACATGAGAGTATTTCCATTGACACTTAAGTAAAATACTAAATAGAACTCTCATAGCAGGTTATGTTCAATGAACTTGTTACCATAACAAGCACCCATATGATGTCCCCAAGTATCTCTATACTTCAACTTATGAGATCAATTATATGCATCACATGCATAGAGGCTTACATATGCTTGTCTTTATGCACTGTTAATGCCCTATCTTGATAATACGATGACCAGGAATGTTTTTAGAAACACAGCTTTGATGCATAGGGTTCTTACAATTGTAACTCTTTACAATTCCCTTGCAAGGCCAACATATTTCATGGGCTTTTTCTACGCAAGATATTTATAACAATTATACAATGAAATCTTATGGATAAAGAAATACAATGTGTACATGAAATCACTAAATGCTAATGCCTTACAAGACACAATGATTGGCTTGTGAGGCTTACACTAACACTTTTCTCTTAGTTTGATAATATCAAAGTATTCCTTGCAATTTCTACTCTATTAATCTAGCTCCCATTAGTATGGCATGTTTGTTTATTATATCATTTATCTCTTTACATAAGAAAGTTTAATGATAATATATGGACCATACTCCATGACACATCTAATATGCTCAAGTCTTGAAATATATCTTGTCACATAAGGCTTGGCTAGGCTACCTTCTGGCATCTTACTTAGGAGTAACTCTTTAGTGATATCAAACTTTTCATCGTGATTGTCTTTATTGAACTATGTAATAAAAGTGTCTTCTCATGCTTAAGCATGACTTAATATTTTACATGGGATTTCTTAATTAATTAAGTCTCATTGATTTTGATTTGGATCGCATTGGATTCGCATTTATTTTAGGCACATACATATTGAATATATATATATATCAAGATAAAATAAATCTAATCATGCAATCCTACATGGATGATTATGGACTTTTATCTAAGTCTAGTTTCCATTAGGCATTGGAAAATTAAAATCCTAGGATACCTTACCAAGTCTTCATAAGCCTTGCTAGTATTCTCCTCAGATAATTCTTCATGGTGCCATTTTCTATTTACATTTGGGAAAAAAATAAAATTCCCTAAACTAACCAACTTGTAAATCTAAAACTATGTAACTTTTACATATATTTGGAAGAAACCTCAAGTTCCATTTCATAGGAGTTAAGTGAAAAGAAAATTTTACAACCCCAAAATGAAATAGAGATAAGACAAAGGTAAGGTAAGGTTCGCAGACCATACCATAGAAGAAGAATCAGCCATGCATTCACCTAGTCATACTGAGCTCTATGTCCATAACCATCCATCATGCTTTAACAATTTATAGCATAACATTATATAGCTAATATCACATGTTAATCATATGCATTCAATGTATAAATGTATATAAACAAGTTTATTACATTTAACAAAGAATCTATAAGAATCAACCAAAAGATTAAACTCATTTAATCTAATTCCTAACTTTTAGGAAATTTTCTTAATACAGACACATACCTAACTTTCAGGTTATTTGTCTCAACATGGATAAATACTTCATTGCATGCTTTAGTGGTTCCTAAATTGATATTTTAAGAATTTTATCATGATAATTCATTTTAATAAACAATTTATAGAATCCTTTTCCAAGTTTTAATTCTTTACAAAACCTATTTCGAGAAACTACATTGTCTTAAAACCTTTTAATTTTGTTAAGCCACTCCTTACTTTTTAGGAATCCTAATTGTTAGATAACAATTATCTAATTAATCTAGAATTAACTCCTATATTTTAGAATAGATTCCAAATGTTTAGGTATTTAACCTACTGGAAAACTAGTTCCAATAGAAGTAGGTCTCTAATAGTTAGTATCCTCAATATAAGCGATCTCCTTGGTTATGTGAATGGCCTTTGATCTCAACCTTTGGAGAATGATTATGGACTATTCTAAGTGCTGGAAACATGCAAAGGGGCTGCTTATCTGTTGCAGCAAAACGGCAACGAATTACCGTTCATAGGTGCAGTTTCGTAGTGAAACGACTACGGCAACATTTGCCATAAATTCCAGTAATTAAATCAGTCCAAAATTGAATCTCATTCAGTCTACTTGCTGTCCTAAATGCAGCCAATTTGTGGAATCTTTCCACAAGGATTTTTAGATGCATTAGGTGCAATACATTCTCCAAATTTGCCTAAAAATTCTAACTTTGAGATTTTTACACATAAAGGCCAAATTTAGCTTTCTTTTAGTCAAAATAAATATAAATAATTTAAAATAAATTTTTATACATAATATATTGAAAAAAAAAGAATATAAAAAATATATAAATTAATTTTCCTAGCAAAGAAAAATATAGAAAAATCAACCTAGTAATCGCATATTAAGTGAGCTAGGCAACATCGGTTTTCAATGTTTTGGTATTATTTAATTTGAATTGATTTAAAAAAATTTTATCGATCTAAACAATTTAATAACAATTAAAATACTCATTTAGCATGCTTTCTAGAGTTTAAAAAATTATAAAAATTACTTTATAATGATTACATGGCTGAAACCTAGAGATCAATGTACATGACATCAAAATGTCAATTACCATGAATTACGCTATATGTACTACATGTAATACGCAACCTATACCTCTAATACCACTAATGGAAATTTGTACTCCTAGCAAAGTCCACCTTTATGCAAGAATAGCATTTGAAATTTTACTAAATGACATAATATGGCAGCAGAAACATTAAATATGAAAATAGTTGAACTTTTCAATTAAGTCCACCGTTTAATCATCTTTTATTTAATTAAGTCAAACTTAATTAGATCCCATTTTAATCCAACAATATCATCCTATTGGTATGACCCACTAGGTTCCTAACATATCAGCAATGAACATATTTAATCTCAATAATCACATTCATAGATCAAAAGTAGGATCTTGCAACCCATCATGACCACCCAAAAGTTAAAAAGTCAATTTGACCTTATCAGACTATTTAGTAACTAGCCTATCAATGTAATATGATCCTTTCACCATATATTCATAATGAGCATGAGCATCGTGTAGTGTTCACTTATGCTTCAATCCATGTTCGATCTCCCAATTCAAGGCTAAAGATCATGAATCTACAAGGAACTATTCCTTATAATTCTCTATGCTCTGGCAAGAGACTTTAATCTGATTAACCATAGTCAACATCATTCGAGATATGTCTTTAGTGTCACTTGGAGTGATGAATCCTCTCTAGATCGCTCATGCATCTACCATATGGATCATGCTATACCCAACGTACCCTTGTTTGGTGTCCATTCATTATAGACTCATTCGCAGTAAATCTTAGTATGACACTCCTTGTATAAGGTGACCTGATATCATAAGTTTGAAGACTAATTTACATGAGTAGCACATGAAAACATATTCCACAAACACTTAAGTGACTAATACAAAATGGAGTTTTCATATGGGCCATGTTAAGTGAACTTGCTTCCTTAAAACAATAACCCATATTCTATCCCTAAGTATCCTATATACTTTAACTTCTATGAGATGTAAGAGTTGCATGCATCCAATACAAGGAGGCTTAGCATTGTCGTAACGTACCCCAGGGTAGATCCTCATGGATCTATGGGTGCGCACGACTTAAAATATTTTCTTGACTTAGAAATGTATTCTTAACCAAGAATTTTCTTTTGCGATGTGATGAGAACGAGAATGTACAGATTCTTAACTTATTTATAGTGAGGCAGAAAATAAGATGAATTGCTCATCTTATTGGTCTCGTATGACCATCACGAAATGGCCAACCCTTAGAGTTGCCATCGATCATTTAGGGCTAGGCATGATCGGATACCTATTGTAACCTATGTTTTGAGTTACGAAACTCAAAACATCGATCCCATGGTCTACATAGTACAAAGATTTGACGTTGGGTTCGGGAGTTGGTTATACGCGATGAGGTACGAACCTCTTCGTGATGCCCGAAATTGGTACCTTACTAGCTATGTCTTATCTCGATTTTGATTTTTTCAATCTTAACTCATCATCATTTTGATATAACCCCTTTTAATGCATGAATCTTATAAAAATACAAATCCAGGTTTTGATGAAAAAGATTTAATCTC
>JBBYHL010007370.1:0-12201 GCA_038381835.1 Adansonia madagascariensis
AGCCCGAACCCGAAAAAACCCGAACCCGAAATGACCCGTCCCGAACCCGCCCAAACCCGCCCAATTGCCACCTCTACATACGGGTCATTTTTCACGGTTCGGGCATTTTTGACTTGTCCACCATTTATCCAAAACTCGATTTTAACTCATTTCTTTGCATCCAAAAAGATTAAAACCCATATCAGATTATGAATTTAGACTTTTGAATTAATCAAAATATTTTTTAAAGTTTAAATTAGATCAAAAAGGTCAATGTCACATGATCACCCTACTCCTCCCTAGTTTATTGACCAAGATATCATCAGCCACCCTATTTGCTGAAAAGTCATTTCAGCATTTAAACCAGCCACCCTATGTCCATCACATTGGCAATAAGTTGCTCACTACAGCCACTCTATAGCCACCAAGCTGACATCACTTTGTCCTCCTTGAGAAATGACCAAAAATACCTCTAAAATGGCTCCAAAATGCTGGTATAAGTAGGCCACTTATATCTCAGCTGAAAAAAAACTTTAGATTCCATCTTATTTTTAGCTTCTAAAGACACATTCACACATCAAGAAAACAAAAATCTCGTAGCTTTTCACTCACCACCCAAAAACAGCCTAAAACACTCATTCCTAACCATTACACATTCTAAAAATCACCCTCAACCATACCAAAACCAAAACCTCATTGTTTTCCTCTTTTTTCTTGCTTATTAACAACAAAGAAAAGAGGGAAATTCAAGCCATCTCTGCTGTTCCAACTATTTGGCCAAAATTGAAGTCTTATTGGTTTAACTTCCTACTTTATCACTTTCATTTTCTATTTTTCAACACCTTCATCATTTTAGTGAGCTTGACATGTTTCCATCACCCTCTTAGGATTATCATGCATTATTGTGGCTTTTAGTTGTGGTAGTTTAGGATTTAGATGCCTTGTGCCCATTTTATGTGCAAAATGCCTCATTTCATCCTTATTATTTTGATAGCTCTTGCTCATGCATTTTATGCCATATCCATGGATCTTGTTATGATTAATCCATGTATGAATCATTAGCCTAACACATTTCAAGCACATTGACACATTAGCTTGCATGAATCATTATCATTTTCAGCATCCATAACATTTTCCTGTCAAAATGCGTAACACTTTTTTTGTCTAGACCATGGTAAAGTTAGCATCTCTATTCATGTTATGTGCCATCCCTTTGTATGTACATTGTCTTTTCCTTGTCTAAATGCATGTTTGATGGCTATCAAAAATTGATTTTCAAAACTTCCCCAAGCCAAGCATGTTAACCTCAACTAATAAGGATTAGCATGGACTTAACAATTTCCTTAAAGTTACCAAAAAAAATCTTGGCGAAAACTAAGTTTTCCAAAATCTGGAATCTTGATTGAACAAGCTCAAAACTTCTGATTTTCCAATGAAAATGGCCTTGCACTTATTCCCAAAATGTTTGTGCCTTGTTTTTGAGTCAAAACCTTGAGTGGTATAATCAACAGGCTATTTCATCATCCCAAAATACTCTGGGGCTGTGCAAAGGAGTTTGTGATGCTCATGCCACTCTTTCTCTTCAGTGATGGACATTCGAATGTCAATGACTCGAGTTTAGACCCGAAAACACAAAGAAAAATAAAAAATATCCCCTGCTTTGCTTTATCCCCTACTGGCAACATCATTGCTACAAATTGAAAAATCACTTTAAAATCCAAAATGATTTTTCATGAATTTTATAATATTTTTCTTTGAAAGTGTGTCAAAATATCTTAAAATAAGGTCTTGTTCATCCCTAGATCAGTCCAAATGTAAGAGTTATGATTTTTCAAACCTAAACTATCCGAAATCCTTAGAGTGAACAAAGTGCATTCTAGTTAGGCCCTTGAGGCTGACTAAATGATTTTTCCAAATTCATCCAGCATTTTCCCTAAAAAGTTCATGAAATTTCCTTTCTGGAAAGGTATTATTTGCAATTTAATGAGTCCGAAATGATTTTTCAAATTTTGACACACCCTTTTCCTCGCATGCGCTGTCAGTAGCGAAATTAATCTAAATTTGAAAATTTATTTCCTTGGAAAATGATTTTTTGGGATATTAGGAATATTTTTAGGTTGACCCTCATCGGGTTACCTTTTTTACAGTATCTTGTCCACCCTCTAAAGCCTTCAAACCAATTTAGAATAAATTCAGGAAGTGAGATAGCATGATACTATCCCCTATTTTCGGTTATGGTCAAAATTAAGTTGTTTTCCTAAATTTCATCTTGAGATATTTGAATGTCTCCATATCATAGCGGTCAGCTTTAAGAATAGGCTTCGACCTCCCACAAGCTCGTATCAAGGCACAGACATATTTTACATCTTTACCATCCTCATTCATAATAATTTCTTTCACTAAAAGTTGTCAAAATGCTCTCCCATCTTCTAAATCACAAGGTTTTGTCACTTAATTTTTCCAACTCGACTTCTTTAAAGAAGCGTTAGATATGCCACTTTTGGGGATACTCCAACCCTGGACTTTCGAGGGTACACTCAAGCCCCGCTCTTCAAATTTGTCAATATCTAAAAAAAAAACTTCCTTTGTCAAATTTTTGTCATCCACGGGGATACTCCAACCCCGACTTTTTGAGGGGATACTCTAACACCATTTTTCAAAATTGTTAACCTTTACAGAATCTTTCTTCATCAAAATTATTCGTCATCCACGGGGATACTCTAACCTCACCTTTTTGAGGGGATACTCTAACCCTATCTTTCAACTGTAATTAAATTTTTCTCCTTCCTAGACTTCCATGAATATGTCAAACAAACCTCATTTAACTAAGAAACCTAGATACATCTCAAAAATTATCGATTTGATTATTCCTAGATAATCGATGCCAATTTTGAGATAAATTCCAATTGTCCATCCTTTTTCTTTATCATTACAATAAATGGTCTATGTTATGTTACTTCATTTATTGCCTTACGAACATGATTTCTTTGTGATGATTATTTGTACTCATGTTTTCCAATCATTTCAAATAAACCTAAGGGTAATATTCCACGTGGGTATCTCTTTAGTGCCTAAAGTGGAATATTCTAGTTTTCAAAGTAAAATCCAGAGTTTATTTTTATTGAAAATCTCTATATTCCCTATCTCTCAGGGGTGTATATGAGATTAAATCTTTTTCATCAAAACCTAGACTTGTATTTCTATAAGATTCATGCATTAAAAGAGGGTTATATCAAAATAACAATAAGGTAAGATTGAAAGAATCAAAATCGAGATAAGATATAGCTAGTAAGGTACCAATTTCGGGCATCACGAAGAGGTTTGTACCTCATCATGTGTAACCAACTCCCGAACCCAAACAATGAATCTTTGTACTACGTAGACCACGGGATCGATGTTTTAAGTTTCGTAACTCAAAGCATAGGTTTCAATAGGCATTCGGTCATGCCTAGCCTAAAATGATCGATCGCGACTCTAAGCGTTGGCCATGTCATGATGGTCATTCGAGACCAATAGGATGAGCGATTCGTCTTATGGTCCCCTTAATTGTGTCATAAGTCAAGAATCTATACTTTCTCATTCTTATCACGTCGTGAAGAAAAAGTCTCAGTTAAGAAGCCATTCCTAAGTCAAAAAAATATTTTAAGTCATATACACCCATAGATCCACAAGGATCCACCCTGGGGTACATTGCGACAATAGAAGCATCTATAAGCAAAGCTCTCATTGAGTATAACTCATACACCCAAGGAGCCAGTCCAGTAGCTCACTACTTTAGGATGCTTTAGCCTTTGGAATGTTAAAGCATACAAGTTATATACATGGAGTCAATTACTTACTCAGGATTTAGGTAATTACATGATAAACATCTAAAGTGAATTAATCCAAGTAAACGGACTTATTAATGGATTAATTACACTTTGGTCTAGTCTAATATGTCACCACCTCTAGGTAATATATTTATGTCTTCACTTAAGAGTCAGCTTACTCCAAATGGTTAAGACAAGCCATTTTTTAATTGGATTTAGATAATATGATAATCTTAATATGAGTTAATTGCTTACATTAACCCCATAGACTATGGATTAAATATTTAAACTATTTACTTTAGAATTTTGTCAACCCACATATAAAGTCCATTATACGCAACATTCTAACAGTATAAACACAAGTAGTCAATGATCCATATTTGCTTGCATTTACTTTAACACGTAAATTAACAAAGACAAAATGATGTAATGAAAACCTTGAATATATATAAATAATCAATTCAAAACAATGAAATAAATCATAATTCTTTCATCCTTAAGGCATTCTTAACACCAAAACACGAAACATCCAACAAGCATCTCGGGAAAGGCCAAGATTTGACTTGATCTTTTAATTTAAGGGGAACTCTAACCTTAGATGCTAGTAAGCTAGCTAGGTGCTAATGTACATAACCTTAAGACAACTCCCTACCCTAAGTGGTTTGACGAAAACATCTACTATGAATATTATGTCAGGGCTTAGGGTTAGTCTATCAAGAATCGCACCACTTTCAAAAGAAAAGTGCAAAGCTTATTAGATAATAAAGTGATCAAATTTGAGACTTGGTTAGGGCTAAATGTAGGAGTAAATCTACTTTCAAATCATGCCGATCCAAGGGTAAATGCAATTATTGAAAAGAAAGGCCACTGGGTCAAAGAGACTATTGAAAAGGTCAAGACATTAATAGAGTTGGCTTGGCAAGCATTATTAAAAGCAAAATTAGTGTTGAAAATGGAGAATTGTGTGCAGAGTTAGTGAATTTTTTTGTAACACTATAAAGAGGGGCATAGCAACAACATTTCTAGATTTTTAAGGGTTAGTTCAAGGAATGATGGATAAGCTAGGATTTAATTCCATGAAAAAATAGAAGAAGCTATCGCTATCTTTATTAAAGCCATCGAATGGGAAAGGGCATGCCCTCTTATGGAATTGGGAGGTCGATGATTATTTACTGCAATAGCCTAAACACTCAGGAAATGCCTATATATCCTACATAAAAAATGATCATTCAACTCCCATCTTTTTTCACCTACAAAAATAGATAAAGCGATGCCATGGAAATATGAGAGTAACGTGCTAATCATTAAAAAATCTAGCCAGTAATCTACCAATGTTGATCTTATTGCATGAATCCATAATCTCAGTAAAGTTTGACCTTATACAAAAATAGCATTTAAAATTTATAATTAACATGATATAAGTAGCAAAAACAGTAAACATAAAAGAAGTTAGACTTCCCTATAAATCTTTTAAAAGGGTTGTTCATATGGTAAATATAATTGAATTAAATCTAAATTTAACCAATTATCTAATTATAGATAACTTAACTTAGTGATATCATAATCTTGAGTTTAGTAGATCCAAAAGATTCCCAAATCTAAATCAGCAAGCTTTCTTAGAGGTAATCAGAAAAATCATGACCAGTTTAATTACCCTGCCTCTAATGGTGATCTAACCAGATGGTAGTTGAAACTTTCTTCGAACGATGGTCCTCCACTGCTAGCCAGATGGCTTCTAAAGCTAGAACCAAAAGATAATTTATCAATAGGTTTATATCCAATAAGATTCGAGAACAATTCCTCACCTTTAGTGCTAAGAAAATAAAGAATATAGCTCCTAAAAATATGGTTGTTATGCGTAGATACAAGAAAATGAATCCAAAATTCATAATTTTTTATTTTGATCAATTCCACCAAGATACAAGGTTGATTTTCTATCTTTAAAGTAATTAAAAATGATTCTTGATCCTTGGAACCTTGGTTTTGTGCAATATTAGCTCAATAGAGCAAGAGGTTAGTGTAACAGCTTATTGGGAAATTTAGGTTTCTTTGCCTAGGGTTTTTTGATAGCTAAGTTACTCCTAAAAGGACTTAATTTTATATTTATAAGCCCTCCAGACTAGGTTTAGATGCTTAATGAGTAAAGTAGACCCATTAAAAATAAACCATATAAGTGGCACCACTTTTAGTGTTATCTAGAGCCTAATTAAAACTATTTTTAATTAGCTTGTCCAAGAATAGGCCTTAGTAGCAACATGGACCCAAAGTACACCAAAGAAGGCTACACCATGTATCAAGCCCAACTTGGAGTAGTTCACAATTAAACTCCTATGTCTTGCTAATTTAGGGTTTTTAGCCGAAACCTCTAATTCACATGTTAGATAATTTAGATAATTTAATCCATAATTAAATTTTTAACCCAAGTAAAATAATTTTACTTCATGTGAATAATATTAAATAAATAATTAAATAATGATCAAATAATATATTTAATCTCCAAAAATAAATATTTGGTTTATTTAATATTTTTCCTTAAAGCCATGTCTACATTTAAACAATTTCTTGACAAGACTTTTTTATCATGTAAAGACATCTGTAATTAGATTCCATAAATCTAATTCATGTCTAAAATCAATCTTAATTGAACTTATTCAATTAAGTCTTCCTTAATTTATTTTTTATTCAATTGAAACTAATTTAATTGAACACCAGATTTAATTCAACAATTATGCCTTATTGTGTGTGACCTATTAGTTACCCAACATGTTGACAATGAACATAAATAATCTAATTAATCATGTTCATAGAACAAAAGTAGGATGTAGCAATCCATCATGACCACCTAAATATTGAGAGAAAAAAGTGTGACTTCTTTAGAGCTTTTTATTAACTACCCTATTAGTGCAATATCGTCCTTTCATCAGATATCCCAGATTGAGGATGAATATAACTTTTATCCATTTTAGGTGTTGCAACTTATGGTTAATGATGATGAATCTATGAGAAACTATTCCTCATAATTCATTATGCTATGGCCAAACACTTTAATTCAGTTAACCATAGTTAAGATAATTCAAGATATGTTTTCAAAGTCACTTAAGGTGGTGAATTCTCTTTAAACCACTCATTCATTGTTAGTATGTTTCATATTATATCCAAAACCATGCTTATTTTGGTATCCATCCATTGTGGACCTATTCATGATGATCTTTAATATGATACTCCACATATAAGATGACCTAGTATCACAACTCTAAGGATTAATATACATGATTAGCACGTGAGGACATCTTCTATAAATACTTAACTGACATATCCCAAATAGAGTTCTCATTCAAGCCATGTTTAGTGAACTTGTTTCCATAAAATAAAGACCTATATGCTATCCCCAAGTATATTACATACTATAACTTCTATGAGATCAAAAGGTTATATGCATCCAATGCATGAAGGCTTAGCATATACTAGTCTTTGTGCATTGTCAATGCCCTATCTTGACAAAATGATGACTACGAACATTTTTAGAAACATAGCTTTAATGCGTAAGGAACATATTATTGTAACTCATTATTATCTTTGTAAAGCCATTGTGTTTCAAAGGCTTTGTCCAAGTAGTGTTTGCATGAGTGTATATCACGCTAATAACATGAAGGAAAACCTATGTTACTTTAACTTAGTAACATGTGTCTTATTATTTGACCATGTATCCGATGTCCTAATCCAATTGGTTGAAAGGCATACCCCCATACTTATAAGGGTAAGCCACTTAATTAGTAGTAGTAGATGCTATACCTTAACTGCAATAAAGACCAAAACCTAGAAGAAAAATGTGAGAGCTCCATCTAAGATACTTGAAGTCATGATGAATGAATTGGACTTAAGAAAGGTCAAAGAACCAATGAATGAAAAGAAAGTCATCGAGTTTGATAACTTTATCAAGCATAGCGAATATGATATTGTAGACCAACTAAATAAGCAGCCGGCCAAATATCTATGCTATCACTACTCTTTAATTTTGACATTCACTAGAATGCCCTCTTTAAGGTTTTGAATGAAGCATATGTGTGTCATGATATACCGATAGGCCAGTTGGATGGCCTAATAAGCCATATCACAATGGACAACTATATCTTCAATGATGATGAAATGTCCTATAAAGGTAAGTGAAACTATAAGGCTTTCCATATTACTACTTATTACAAGAGTAATATTTTGCCCAAAGTCCTTGTCAACAATAGTTCAGTACTGAATATCATGCTACTGGTCTCCTTAAACAAGTTTCTTATTATTGCTTCCCATATCAAGCACAATCATACAATCATACGAGTTTTTGATAGAACATGCTAAGAAGTTACTAAGAATATCACCATCTTATTGCAAATAGGCTTATGCACCTATGGAGTCAACTTCCAAGTGATGAACGTCTCTTTATCCTATAATAGCCTATTAGAGAGATATTGGATTCACTCCCTAAGGGCAATGCCATCATCATTGCATTAGAAGTTAAAGTTTATGATCGACAATAAGGTAATGAGCATTAGAAGGGAACATGACATTATTGTTGTGACCTCAACTGATGCCTAATATATTAAGCCTAACAAAAGTGCTCTTGAATTATCTTTCTAGTCTTTTGAATTTGTTCATACCACTTATGTCAAAGAGGGACTATAAATAGTCAAGCCTTGACTATTTAGAAAGACTCATATAAGTCTTAAGTTGACTGTCAGCAAAAGAGCTTGGGCTAAAAAAGGTTAGGAAAACACTTTATATATATTGCTAGAGCCTTGAAAGTGGTGAACAAGATAGATAAATGAATGTATGGGTTCAAGCCTAAAATGCAATAGTAGAAATAGCAAACCAAGAAGGTCAAAGAGATATAGATGGCCTAACTAAGGGGTCAAGAGTTAGTTGTAGAATGAATAGTGTTTTTTTATTTACAAAAATGTTCCAAGGCAATAGGACTTATGGATCCAAGCCAAAAAGCGAACATCGGTTCTAAGGATGTGATCATCATACTAAATAAGGTATTTGGTAATTTCTTTGTTAGTGCTATTGGTGAGCCAAGAACATTAGGGATAAACTATGAGATTTGTTCCTGCCCACCAGGATTTGTTTTATGTAGTTGGATTAAAACTAAGATTCCTATACTATTTAAGTAAATTTCAAAGTAATTATAAAAACTTTAACCTACTTACTTGTACTAAAAACTTATAGGATCCTTTGTATGGGTGTATTTTGTTAAGTATTATCAATGAAAATGACTAAACATGCTATGTTTAATCTTGTGTCCTATTTTTACTTTTCTCTTTCTTATTAGAGGTTTTTTACACATGTTTTTTCCTATATTGTTCTTTTCTCACATTTCAGATGCTTAGATGGAAATGACATTGGTAATCTTTGAATATTTGACGATTGATTGTGAACAATCAATCTATGTTGGTGAAATTAATTTTAAGGTGGATTCTGAGAAAAGTTTTATACCTCTCGATTTTTTAAGATTGATTAAATACGAAGAGAATTAGATATTGCTCATGAAAAACCAATTAAGACTATAAACTAGAAGATTGAGGAAATTCGAAAAGAAATTAAGATTGGAACCTTAATAACCCTTCAACTTGAACTGAACTAATAACCCTTCTTTAAAAAAACAAAGATGATTTTGCCTAGTCCCCAAGATATGCTAGATACCGATATTATGTTCCACAAATTTCCCCTTAAACTATAATGTAAACCATTTCAACAAAGCTAAAAGGGTTAAAGCCCAATATGCTCTTGAAAAATCAAGAGGAAGTCAAGAAACAAATTAAGGTAGGATTCCTTGAAGTAGCTAAGTATCCTGAGTTAGTAGCCAACATAGTCTCGGTCCTTCAAAAGGATTGCAAGGTATGGATGTGTTTTGACTATAGGGATCTAAACCAAGCTAGTCCAAACTATATTTTCCTATTACCCCACATCAACACCTTAGTTGATAACATTGCCAAGAATTCTTTGTTCTTTTTCATGGATTGATTTTTAGGCTATAATTAGATTAAAATGGCACCCATGGACATGGAAAAAATCACTTTCGTGACTGTTGCAATGTACCCCAGGGTGGATCCTCACAGATCTATGGGTGCGTATGACTTAAAATATTTTCCTAACTTGGAAATGTCTTTTTGATCGAGACTTTTCTTTTGCTATGTGATGAAAACGAGAATGTACTGATTCTCAACTTATGATATAGTGAAAGGGACCATAAGATGAATCGCTCATCTTATTGGTCTTAGACGACCATCATGGCATGGCCAACGCATGGAGTTGCCATCGATCATTTAGGGCTAGGCATGATCGGATGCCTATTGAAACGTATTTTTAAGTTACAAAACTCAAAACATTGATCCCCTGGTCTACATAATACAAAGATTTATCATTGGGTTCGAGAGTTGGTTATGCATGATGAGGTATGAACCTCTTCGCAACGCCTAAAATCGATACATTACTAGCTATGTCTTATCTCAGTTTTGATTTTTTTGATCTTACCTCGTCACTATTTTGATATAACCCCTTTTTAATGCATGAATTTTATAGAAATACAAATCCAAGTTTTGATGAAAATATTTAATCTCATATACGCCCCTGAGAGATAGGGAATATAGAGATTTTTAATAAAAATGACCTCTGGATTTTACTTTGAAAAATGGAATATTCCACTTTGGGCACTGAAGAGATACCCATGCAGAATATTAGTTTAGTTTTATTTGAAATGATTGGAAAACATGAATGCAATTAATCATCACAAAGAAATCATGTTAGTAAGGTAATAAATGAAGTAACATAACATGGATCATTCAATATAATGATAAAGAAAAGGGATGTACTATTGGAATTTATCTCGCAATTGGCATCGATTATCTGAGAATAATCGAACTAACAATTTTTTAGATGTCTTTGGGTTTCTTAATTAAACGAGGTTTATTTGACATATTCATGGAAGTCCGAGAAGGAGAAAAATTTAATTGTAGTTGAAAGACAGGGCTAGAGTATCCCCTCAGAAAGATAAGGTTGGAGTATCCCCGTGGATGACAAATAATTTTAACAAAGGAAGATTTTTAAATCTTGACAATTTGAAAAGCAGGGTTGGAGTATCCCCTCAGAATGTTGAGGTTGGAGTATCCCCGTGGATGACAAATCATTTTGACAAAAAAATATTTTTCAATCTCAACAATTTGGAAAAGCAAGGTTGGAGTATCCCCTTGGAAGGTTAGGGTTGGAATATCCCCAAAAGTGATACGTCTAACACTCTTTAGAGAAGTTGAGTTGAAAAACTTAAATTGACAAAACTTTGTGATTTAGAAAATGAGTGAGCATTTTTATGACTTTTGGCAAAAAAAATTATGTTTATTCCTTGATACGAGTTTATGGAAGGATAAAGTATGTTCTCGAGGCTGATCAGGGTGCTATGGTGACATTCGAATGTCTTGAGATAAAGCTCAGGAAAACAACTCAATTTTGACCATAATCAAAAACAGGGGATAGCATTGCGCTATCTTACTTCCCAAATTTTTTCTAAATTGGTTTGAAGGCTTTAGAGGGTGGACAAGACTCGATGATGGTCAATCTAATAGTGTTCCCAATATCCCAAAAAGCCATTTTCTAAGGAAATAAATTTTCATGTTCGGAATGATGGTGCAGCTGGCAGAGCATATGAGGGACAAGGTGTGTTAAAATTTGAAAAATCACCTTAGACTCATTTGGTATTGAAAAATTGCAAGCGATAACATTCTGAAAAGGGAATTTTGTGAATCGTTTAGGAAAAATGTTTGAAAAATTTGGAAAAATCATTTAGTGGGGTTGAATGGCCCAACCATAATACATGTTTGGATTCTAAAGGTTTTAGATAGTTTAGATTTGAAAAATCATAACTCTTTCATCTAGAACCACTCGAGGGTGAATAAGCATTGTTTTAAAGATAATTCAACACACGTTAGGAGGAAAATATTAAAAAATTCATGAAAAATCATATAGGATTTTAAAGTGATTTTTTAATTTGCAACAGTTGTGTTTCCAATAGGGGACAAAGCAAAGTAGGGGACATTTCTTATTTTCTTTATGTTTATGAGTCCAAACTCGAGTCATTGATATTTGAACATCCATGACTGAAGGGAAAGAGTGGCATGAGTGTCATAAACTCATTTACATAGCCATGGAGTAGTTTAGGACGATGAAACAGCTCGTTGATCACACCATTCAAGGTTTTAACTCAAAAACAAGGCACAAACATTTCAAGAATGAGTGCAAGGCCATTTTTGTTGGAAAATAAGAAGATTTAAGCTTGTTTAATCAAGATTCCAGATTTAAAAAACTTAATTTTCCCTAAGATTTTTTTATGCTAACTTTAAGGAAAATGCTAAGTTCATGCTTGTCCTCATTGGTT
>JBBYHL010007479.1:0-12197 GCA_038381835.1 Adansonia madagascariensis
GTACATTAGCCAATAAAATATCAAAAGCTAAACTTATGGTACAATGACTTATCAAACTATAAATGAGAAATGCCCTATTTTTGCTAGATTTTTTATGGCTAAAATCAAATGCTACATAAGTTACATCATATGCTCACCCAAGGGACATTTTTTACATTCTTGATGCCTCATATATTCTCTCTCTACCTTAGGAAAACTCCTATTCCCGTAGCTCTCCCAAGCCTCCACCAAAAACCCCTTAAGAACTTCCCGTTTCACTCGTCTTTCCTTTCAAAGACCCCCACCATTGATAGTATAATCCTCAGGCTCATCCTTGGCCACCTTTTCTTGTTAATATATAGCAAAGAAAAGTAAGAAAGTGAGCTAAAAGTATGGAAAGTTTTCTACTTGACAACAAAGGAAAGGTTTTGTAGCTTGTGGGTATTTTTCTTGTCCCTTTTTCTATTCATTTTCTTTCCTTTTTCCATCATCCCATCTTAGTAAGTCATTTTCATGGAAGCCATGACCTTATCTTAGGACATTCATGCATTATTGTGGCTTTGGTTGTGTAGACTTGAAGTTTTGATGCTTTGCTAATCCCATTATCATGCTTCTTTTATGATTTGCCAATATGCTTTATTCACCTTAAAATCATGTTTTAATGCTGTCTTGAAAATTCTGGCATACTTTTTTTTGTTCAAAGATGTCTACATCATCTTTCATGGCATGATTCTTGATGTCATTCATAAAGCCAACATGTCTATGCATCTGCTTGTTTATTTCCTTGCATTTTTATCATCATTTTCATGTTTAAAATGTCACAGTTGTTTGATTAAACATGCTCTATGTGTTTGTCGTCATGAATGTTATCTTTAGTTCACTAAATGTTTGTTAAAATGTTTGGTTAATGCTTGTCAAAAATCTATCTTTGTAAAACCTTTAAAGTTAAGTCTATGTTAACTTCAACAAATGGAGATTAATATAGATTGAATATTTTCTATTAATTAGTCCTTCAATCTTGGGGAAAAATCAAGCTTCATGTTTGGATTCAAGGTTAAATGAGGCTCAGTATTTTGATTTTAAAAAGCAAAATGTGTCTTTCAATTTCTCTCAAGTTGTTTGTGTCTTGATCTTGTATCTACTGTCTTTTGCTTATGACTTAGCTAACGAGCTATTTCATCATTCTAAACTACTCTCGGATTGTGTATATGAACCTGTGAAGCCACTATCACTAACCCCATTTTTCACAGACATTCGAATGTTTGCAACCTAAATCTAGCTTTAGAAAACCTAAAAACTGAAAATTCCTCTATTTCAGCATTAGCAGCTGACCTTAACTTGAAAAATCATTTCCAAATCCTAAACTATATTTTGATATTTTTCTAGAATTTTTCTATTAAAGGGCATCGAATTAATTTTCCACCAATATCTTATTTGCCTTCAGATCATTATGGGTGAGGAGTAATGATTTTTTGAATCCTTGCTGTATGGAACCTCTAGAATCAACAATTAACATTCCCTTTGGGTCATTTCAACTTTTCAGATGAATTTTCTAGATTTTTTAAATATTTTTCCCAAAAAAAACATGAAATTCCCTTTCTAGAAAGATATCTGTTTTGATTTAATGATTTTGAATGTGTCTGAAATGATTTTTCAAAGTTTATCACACCCTTTCCCTTGTAGGTGTCACTAGTGCTGAATCAGACATAACTTCAAACATTATTTCCTCAAAGAAGCTGATTTTCTTCTAGGATTTTGAATATTTTTATATCAATCCTTGTCGAGTTACTTTTCCAATAGTACCTTACTCCATCCTTGGAACCTTCAGATCAATTCGAAATAAAATAAAAAAGGAGGACAATGTGATGTTGTCCCTGTTTTTTTGCCTTAATCAAAATTACTTGATTTTTTTGAATTTCTTCTCCAAGGCATTCGAATGCCTCTTGGTGGGTCCAAAAACATGTGTCAACCCCCTTAAGCCCAGATAAGGCATGAGTATTTTTCAAATCTTATCATCCTTATTTTTATCAATTCTCACCTTTTTAAAAAAAATAAAAAACTGTCTATTTGACAAGAAACGTCAAAAATGTTATTTTGTCAAGAAATTATCCAACCTTTATTAATTTAACTCTTTTAATCTCATCATTTCAAAAATCGAATTTGCTCTCTCCTAGATTTCTCCCAATTTTTTTTAAAACCCAAACTTGGATTTTATGCCTCGATCAACCAATGAATTCAAATACCCCAAAAATTGTCAACTTGGTCATTTCTAAATAATCGATGACAATTACGAGATACATTTCGATTGACCCTTCGCTTTTCCTTTTTTTTGTGATTTATTTTACGCGATATTATCGTATCTTTCATATGCCTCACTAACACGTTTCTATTCGTTGTGTCCATTTTTGCATTTAGATTTTCAAATTGTTTTAAAAAATTGCAAAGGCAATGTTTTATGTTGATATCTCTCAAATGCTTGCTCATGGAATATCTAGTTTTCAAAACTAAATCCAGAGATTATTTTTAGTGAAATTTTTCCCACTTCTCCAGGCACATATGGGATTAGAATTTTTGAAAAAACTCAAATTTACCACTTTACACAAGTTCATGCTTAAAAGGGGATTATATCAAAATAATGATAAGTTCAAACCAAGAAAACTAAAACCAACAGAAGACATGGCTAGATGGTACTAGTTTTAGGCATTGTGGAGGTGCTAATCCTTCCCCACACGTAACCAACCCTTAAACCCAATCGACAATCTTTGGATAATGTAGACCTTAGAATCAATTTTTTTAGTTTTGTATCTTGGAATACCAGTTTCAATAGACATCCGATCATGTCTAGCCCAAATGATCGGTGGCGACACCATTTGGCTACTTTGTGATGGCTAACCGAGACTAGTTCGATAAAGGACTCGTCCAATGATCCCCCTTTATGTTAAAAAAGAAGAGTCCTAGTCAAGAGGACACTTTTTCATCAAGAACCTCATATATTTAAGTCGTGCTCACATCTCGCTCTACAAGGATTTTCAGGGGCACATTACGACATTATATATTAATTATATATATATATATATATATATTAAGATGCCATATAATTACCTTAAAAAAATAAAGATTCGCCTTTTATTTTTTTATTTTTCTTAATATGTATGATTTTTGTAATTAATGAATGGACCATTAATATGTAAATAATAATTATGAATGTATCTCGTAGTGTAATGGTGTCATATGCAATTCTGTCATCAATCAAAATAAAAAACCACAAAATTTCTTTTAAAAAATTGATGAAAACAGTGTTGACCATTTTTTGATTAGATAGGAAAAGATTAAAGTTGGCAATTGGAAATGTTTGTGTCAAGTCATTTAGGTTTGGACTATTTTGGGTTCAAGTATATTTTACATTATTTTTAATTTTTATTATATATAAAATCTCAATATAATTTAAATGTTTACATCTAATAATTTATTATTTTTTAAATAAGTTTTTATTACAATATGATATTTTCAATTATATTTATATATTATAATTAATATTTGTCAACACTAAAAAGATAAAAAATATTTGTTAAAATAATTTTTTTATGATGATAAATTATAAATTAATCATATGATATTTAAAATAATTGATATGATAAACTCAAATTTCAACATGTAAATACATTATAATTTTTATTATGCATTCATGCAAATATGCTTGTATATACTAATATTAAATCAAAATGGATTAAATCAAAATGGGCAAAGGACTATATTTAAAGGTAAATAAGAGTATAAGATTAAGATTTAAGAGCTGTTAAGACAATATAAAAAGAAGTAGTAGTAATTAATTATGGTTCAATTATTTTTTATAATAGTTTAAACTTAACTTAAAACTAAATTTGCTAAAAAATAATTATTAAACATTACTTGATATATATAGTATACTAATATTTTAATAATTTACTATTTGAATAGCAAACACTAAATAGTGATGACTAATGAAGATAAAAAAATTAATAATTTTAGACATAATTGTAGACCCCATTTTGTCTGAACCAACATCTAAGGTATCAGAAGCCATCATTCAAGGCATCATTGAGGCCATTCAGATAAGTACGGATTAATTCCCCATCATTCCTAGCTATGATAAGGTGTTAAGATAGCCAAATGTGCGTAAAATTCACATTCTGCATGTATGTATCGATGCATGGCCTTCATGTATCAATATAGGGCCTTCATCTCATCAAAAATTCAAATTTTATAGGTTGTATCAATACAAAAGGTCAATGTATTGATACATTGGCTTATTGTATCAATGCGAGGCTTGACAGTAGCAAAATCATGAGTTTTGGACAAAATGTATTGATACACAAGTGATTATATCATTGTATCAATATATTTTGGAAATGTATCGATACAATGAAGATTGTATTGATACATTCTAGGTTTTTTCCTAAATGTATAGATACAATATGTAATGTACTGATACATCTAGGCAAAATTGCTAGTCTGTAGCATTTTCAGCTATTGCACCTTTAGTTCAAAATTCCAATTTAGCCACGTGTTTGGCACCCAAAATCATCCAAATTCACACCAGGCCTCAGTATTGGACTTATGATTGGGTTTTATTGAATTTTTTTGACCCAAATAGCTATGATATAAGATATTTTCATTACTTAATTCAATTTGTAGAGAAGGCAATATTGATCTTTCTTATGGCTCAGCTACTTAAACTGGCCTTGACCCACTATTTTTTGTTAAGTAAACCAATGGAATTAAGTGGCAACTAAGCATAATACCTTGTCTTCATATGACTTACATGCACCAAAACCCCAAAGTGCACTTGCTTTTTGCATTTTGTGTTCACTATTCACATGGCTATATATGCCAACTTTGGCTCAGCTGACCACACTTACATGTTTAATTTTACATTCTCTCTACAAACACCCTAGCCATCTTCAATCTCCAAACACTCTCATTTTCGTAGCCCTCTATACCACCTGTAAGAAAAACCTTCAAAACACCATTTTTGAGCCATTTTGCTCGCTTTTCTTCTTGCTAACTTATAGCAAGTAAGTAAAAGCCACGAAAATAATATTTTATTTGAAGAAAACTCATCTTTTTAAGAGAAAAGATAAGGAAAGTTATTGAAACTTCTTGGAAAGCTAGGATTCTAAGCTTATTGGTATATTTTATCAACTTCTCTTTTATTTTTGTTGCTTTTTCCATGTTTTATGTCATGCTAGTGGCCCCTTTCAACTGTGACCTCTTATAAGTTTCATGCATTTTCTTTGATGTCTTGCTCATAAGTTTATGATTTTGTCATGCATTCATGTGTAAAAATCACATCTTTATATTTTCATGAAATTTCTAGCCTATGTTCATGTCTTGAGAACATTTTCCTTTATGCTCATATTATGTTTTATGCCTCCATAAACATATTTTGGTTTGTGCACTTTTCTTGCCTAAAAATCATGTTTTTATGCTACCATGAAATTTTCAGCATATGTTCATGTCATGAAATCATTTGTTTCTAAGCTCATATCATGTTTTATGCCTCCATAGGATGTTTTATTATGTTCATGCATTTTTTTTACTAAAAAATCATGTCTTCTAGGCTCAATCATATTTTATGTATCCATAAACATATTCTATTATGTTCATGCATCATCCATATTTTTCTTGCATTTAGACATGTATCTTTGATAAAAATAATATCTTTTTGTTGTTCTAGCATGTTTTACCATTTGATGCCATGTTTGAATCTCTTGCTTGCTTGCTGTCTTGTTCTTTTGTCAAAATCTATTTTCTTCAAAACCTCCCCAAGTTAGGTCTATGTTAACTTCAATAAATGGAGACTACTATAGGCCTAATGTTTTTTAATCAATTGGTCTTCCAATCTTAGGCAAAAATCAAGCTCTTAATGTTTGGATTCTTAGTCAATGAGGCCAAATGCTATGTTTTCAAAGTAAAATTGTGTCTTTTAAATTTTTCATAAGTCACTTATGCCTTAATCTTGTGCACAATGTCTATTGCTTTTGACTTGGTTAATAGGCTATTTCATCATCCTAAACTACTTCATGATTGTGCAAATAAGCTTGTGAAGTCACTATCACTAACACATTTAGTCATGGACATTCGAATGTCCATAACACGAGTCCATCTCTAGGAAACCCGAGAACCAAAATTTCCTCTAACATTGGCAGCACTATAATCCTAATTTTAAAAATCGTTTTTTGAACCATAGACAATTTTTCTTGAATATTTTGGTATTTTCCTTCAAGGAATCAAATTATCATTTAAATGGTATCTCACTTGCCATTAGATTATTTCGAATGAGGGAGTTATGATTTTTTGAACTTTTCCTGTCCAGAACCCCTAAAATCAGCAATTTACATTTTGTTTAGGCTATTTCAGCCCAATAACTAATTTTTTTGGATTTCTAAAATATTTTTCCTAAAAATCTCATGAAATTTCCTGTCTAAAAAGGTATCATTTGTGATTTCATGATTTCGTATGTGTCAAAAATGATTTTTCAAAGTTTGCCACACCCTTTCCCCTACATGTGCTACTAGTGTCAAACTTGTCCCAAATTCAAAAATTATTTCCACCAAGAAAAAAATTTTCTAAGATTTTTTAAATATTTTTATATTAATCCTTATTGAGTTATCTATCTAACGTACCTTACCTGACTCTTACCGTCTTCGAATTAGCTCAGAATAAAATTGAAAAAGGGACTAGTGCGATGCTGTCCTTCATTTGTGACATTTATCAAAATTAATTGATTTTTCCAAAATCCCTTCTAGAGGCATATGAATGCCTCTAAATGAGTCCGACCAACCCCCATCAAGTCTAAAAACATGCATGATTCCTTCTTGGGCTTGGATTAAGGCATAATGTACTTTTTCCATATTTTGTTAATTTTTATTTTAATCAATTCCTATCCTTTTTAACTTAAAATTGTTGGTTTTGTCAAGAAACATAAAAGATGTTACTTGTGTTCAGAAAAAGTCAATTTTTTCAATTTAAAATTTTTAATCTTCCCTTTTCAAAAATTATCAATTGTCAAATTTTCTCTCTCCTACAGTTACTCTAGACTTTTCAAAATTCAAACATGATTTTTACGCCTTAATCAAGTAATGGATCCAAATATGTCTAAAAAATTGATAACTTGGTTATTTCTAGATAATTATGACAATTATGAGATAAATTTTGATCGTCCCTCCTCTGTCCTTTTTGTACAATTTATTTTATGCAATATTACTCATTTTTTTGTCTTAATAATATTTTTCTCTTTGTGGTGTTCATCTTGTGTTCATATTTCCAAATCATTTCCAAAAACCATAAAGGCAATGTTTCATTTCATTGCCCTTTTAGTGCTAGACACGAAACGTCTGGCTTTTAAAATTAAATCCAAGGATCATTTTCATTGAAAATCTCTATGTTTCTTACCTCTCCGAGATGCATATGGATTAAAATTTTCACTATAATCTAGGTTGGCTATTTTATCTGAATTCATGCATGAAAAAAAGGATTATATCGAAATAACAACAAGTCAAAACCAAGGACCGTAACCAACTCCCAAACCCAACCATCGAATCTCTAGACCATGTAGATCCTAAAATTAAATTTTTGAGTTTTGTAACTTGGATTTTTGATTTCAATAGGTTTCCAATCACATCTAGCGCAAATGATCAATGGCAACTCCATTTGCTAGCCACTTCGTGGTGGCCATTTAAGACTAAGTAGATAAGTGATTTGTCTGACTCCCCCTATGCTTAAAAAAGAAAGTGTCTTAAGCAAAAAGACATTTCCATATCATGAATTTACCATTTCTCCCTTATATTTTAAGTCATGTCAGCTTTCTCCTTTGCGAAGGTTTACAGGGCATGTTGCGATAGCTTGGCGACTCCATTAGAGATCCATTTAGAAAGTTAGGCCTACACCAAGTCATGTTTTATCAATTCTTGGTTCTTTTGATTCTCGTTATTATTTAACTATAATTCGCTTTCATTTTTTGGCTACTGGCTTTTACTCGTTATGATTCTTGTCTTAGGATTGCTAAGGACTATCTTGTTTGCAAATAAATATTGATTTGATAAGTACAGTAATAAAAGGTGAAAAAAAGGTTTGATTATTTTCTCGACACACATTATGCACTTGCATTTGCATGAGACTTCTACCAAACTTAATGGTGGAATTAGGGTCCCAAATATTAAGAGGAAGTGAGCTATCACCTTCATGAATAACCCTTTGCATAAGCATAGCAAGAACTTTCGAGGTGTAAATTACCTATGACTCTTGTAAGCAACCCTTCGCATTTGCATACAGAAATATATCCATCAGATCAGATCGATTCCCCTAAGCCTGTGATGGACCTAGAATCAAGGTACCTTAACTATCTTTACTTGAGTAAAAAAGCGATTTGGATACTGATTTAGGCGTCAACTTAAATCTAATATACTGAGCTCTATGAGCTAAACCATGTCAAACCATACTAAAATGCTGCTAGATTAACTTGGAGAATAAAAACACTTGGGTAAACACCTCTTACCTCTATTCGTATGTACCATAATTTCATAGGTGACAATGAACAAACATGATCACCCATTTCTGTCATTTCATGCCCTAAAAAACACATTCATCTCACTTTTTTGTTAGGGCATGTGGTTATGCTGTCTAGTTAATGGCTAACCTTTGTCAATACGTAAGCAGTGACAAACGAGTGTCGTCACTCATAAGGCTCTGTATCACTTTAGAAAGAGTCATATCCAACCTAAATAAGCCATTATGTTGTCCAAATGGTGGCTTAAGGAACACCAACATTTGGATGGTGATGAACGAACATCATTGCTCAATTGGTTAGTTTTGTCCCAACTAGTATCATATCATCTTAATGAAGGCAAAACCTCATCGGGCATGTTGTTATGCTGTCCATTTATACGCTTAACTTGTCATGATACTTGTAATTATTATGTTTGCCCCTAGGCCATGCCTTAATGTTTTACTTGGAGCAAAATTTCATTAAATTTACTTTTCTATTCATTTTACTTTCATAATCATAAAAATGAGATTCTTTTTGGTTATTTTCTTCAATAAAAACTTAAAAAGTCATACTTTAGGAGAAAAATGAAAAATGAAAAAGAAAACTTTATTAAAAAATAAAAAAAAGGCTATCCAAAAAAGATTATGAGTCAAGTCAAGAAAAAAAGAAGGAAACCAAAAAGAGATCAATAAAATAAGAGTGGTGTTAGGGCATTATTTTCCCCTTATTTGTTCATAGCATTTTGCCTCATTTCGATACCATTCTTGGCCTTGTACATCTATGACATGTTTTTCATCATTGTCATTCTTCAGCATGGTTATGCATAAATCATTACATATTGCTAAATTAATTTGTCACTTGCTTTGAAAGGGTTGTAACATAGGGGATCAATCAAAAGCCAGAGTTAATTCATTGAAAAACATCTAAAAGGAACTCGGGCATGATGTTTGAAAATTGAAAAAATAGCTCATAAAAATTATAGAGGCCTTAATTAGCCTTCTTGGAAGGGAATATACAAGAAAGGCATCATCATTTGCAATAAGCAGAATAGGTCTAGGTATGTCAGATCAATCGGAAGTGCGGATTAGCACTTTAGAAGGAGCCATCAGAGAGGTTGGGCAAAATATCTAGAATATGAAGAGACAATTGTCAAAATTAACAGGGATGCTTGCAAGCCTTGGTATGAAGATAAATTATTCCCAAGAGACGTTATCACCAATAACTTAATTTCACAAGCTACAAGACCCAAGTTTGGACCAAAGATGCAAATGTTTGAGCCTAAAGCGACTAACACCAAATTTCTTATTATCACACCTTTCTTGATAACTGAGACTGAACACCTTAGCTTTGAATCATTACAGATTATCACTTCCTCTAAAACAAGAGATCCTTTCATCACCTTGCAACCATTTTTTTAGTGCTAGTACTAAGAAAAATCATGAGGAAGGCCCAAGTATATCCTATCCTAACGACTGATAAAGAGCTATATCCCCTACAGTTGGTCAGTTTCATCTCTGTCCTAAGAAAAAACCCCTATACCTTTAGTGGTTTGATGCTAATGCCTATTGCGACTACCATACCGAGGCACTAGGGCACAACACTGAGATACGCCTATCATTCAAGCAAAAGGTACAAAGCTCATCGGCTCCAAAGTCTTATAATTCAGGGTAAATTAAGGACCCTAGCTAATCAAGGAATTTTGGAGACCAAGTGAAGTTCTGATGATGAAGGATGATGATTAGACCTTCCCTATGCATTTAAAAAATACTAGGATGTCAAGATAGAAGAATATTTCCAAGACAATATTTACTTGTGTTTTGAAATTTTATAAGAGAAATCCTATGTATCGTGAACATCAAAGGAATGATAAGGTGTTTGAATTTATGGGATGCTAAAGACTAAACAATGGTTTGAACCCTTGCTATTTTTATTGCATTTTCTCTCATTTTTGAACCCGATTAAAAACCCACAACATTATCAATTCATTCACCTTTCCATTTGCTTATGTATGACAATAATGAAAGTGATATATCTTTAAAACTAATTGGCATTTCTCCTTTCAAGTGAATAGGAAAAAAAGATCATGCAATTCAATTAGATGGACTCTTTGGCCTAGTGCCTTTTCAATTATTCCATAAGTTAAAGTAATTGAAACTAAATCTATCTAGGAATATTTGGAAGTTAAAAACACAATAGAAATATAACCAGCTCGAAGAATGAGTTTGAGATGTGGAGCAAGGAAAAGGATTCAACAATGCTGAAAAACTCTTATTAGTCCCTGATATGGCCATTCCACTAAAGTTCAAGGTCCTAGAATTCGAGACATATGACAAGCTAAGTTGCCCAAGGATGCATCTAACTATTTGTTGTTATAAAATGGCCCAGTATGTTGCGGATGAGAAGTTGCTTATCACACTTTCTAAGAAAGTCTAACTAAGGTAGTGTTTAGATGGTATTCGCAATTGGAAAAAATCTAACTTCGCACTTGGAGAAATTTGGCTTGGGCTTTTTTAGAATAGTAAAAACATCTTTTAGATTCAACTTTATATCATGAAACTTTACAAAACATAAGAAAAGACTCTTACAAAAGCTACAAAGACTATGTTTTTAGGTGGAAAAATATAGCCTTACAAGTCCGACCTCTTCTTACTAGTAGGAAGATAACTTATTATTTAATGGACACACACCCCTCCCCTTACTATTAAAAAATGGTCAGCAATGCCTTCATAAAATTTAGGGACATACTATTCGTTATGAGCAAAATTGAAATTGGGATCACAATAAAGAGAATCAAATGTGCCAACATTGAAATACCTTATGAAAAAAAATGGATGTCCCAAAGATGTTAATCTGCTCAAAAGTTAACTTGAACTATTTTCAAGAACATAAGAGAAAAAAGACAATGATGTACCATTCCCTGCTAGTATCTTACATAGAGGTTTTTACTTTGCTAATCTAGAATCAAATGATTTCCACTATTCAAGCAAGGCCTAGGAAGCCTCTTTTTCTAAAATATTATGATCCTAACCTCACATGTGAGTATCACTAAGGGGCAAAAGAACATGCTACAAAGAATTATGGGGCACTTAAAAAAAAAGTTCAAACCATCATTATTGAAAATCTGATAAAATTCAAAAAGCTTATAGATGCCTATTAGGAGCAAGTAGTTTAGAAGCTATGAGTCTCTGAGTAGTATGCAAATCAGAGATAATTTCTATCTTAGTTTAAATTCTATACGTATTTTCATATAGACTTTGGCTTGAAATGAATGAATCTTTAATTTGCAAGCATCATGCATCATATCTCATTTCTAACTTTGAATTTCTTAGGCAATATATCCTTATGCAATTAGTTTCCAGTATCGGGGATGATAACAACTTTTTTTTGTAAACATGGATAGTATCAACAAAGTTAGTGATCATCTTTAAGAAATTACTCATTGTGTAAAGCATCCAACCTTTATTTCACTTGCTTTTACCTTGGATTATTCTGAAATTGGGAAAACTTTTTTCCAGGAAATGGATAAATAGTAGGATTTTTTCTCTAGCCACTTGAAAGTCAAACAATTAGAACACATTCCCAAAGAGTTCATCGAGTGGTAGTTTGATACGTGTTAAGATTACGTTGGGACCCCAAGACTCACCAAACTCCTTCAAATAAGCCTACATCATGAATTTCATGACTTTTGCCC
>JBBYHL010007490.1:1761-12195 GCA_038381835.1 Adansonia madagascariensis
TTAATAATTTGTTTTATGTAAATGTTGACACATTTATGATTATATTTATATTATAAGATATTAAGATATAGAAAACTAAAATTTTTAAAAGAATTATGTATACAATATTTCTCTCACAGCAAATTACAAATAAAATAATATATAAAATAATTAACAACAAATTATTAATATTAGTATTATATTCTTTGCAATATTTTTTTATAAAATATTAAAACAAAACATCTTGAGCATAAAATTGTCTTTTGTATATATTAATTAGTAATATATTTTACTCTTTACAATACACTTTTAATATTAGTTTTAGAATCATAAAGAGTTAATAAAAGTTTTATCTATAATAATATTTATTTTGATATTAATTTATAGGTTTGATTTTGTAAACATTGGGGTGATACTTATAAACAACACATGAATTAAAATTTTTATGAATGATCAAGATTCATAATTTTCTTTGTTCATTTAGTGTTTCTAAATTATACTTTTTCTCTTTGCCATTAAAGTACTATTGAATATAGTTTTTGAAAGTTCACTTATTTAACCATTTTTTTATCGTGGTTGGGTACAGATGTTGCTAGATAATATATACTATTTTTTAAAGTGTTTTTTTATTATGTTATTGTCACCCTTATATTTTCTTCTACCATGTTGCGAGGTGCATATGGGTTGCACTATGATGCAAAAAATTTTAAATTCCAACCCAAGCCCGAATTTGGCTTGGCCTAGCCCACCCATTAAGGCCCAAATCATTATTTATGATATTAAAAAAATTATATTAATATTTATATATTTTATAATTTAATTTTAAAATATATATTATTTTATTTAAAAAACATTGTTTCAGGCTGGGCCAATTTGAAACTTAAAATTTGAGACTCAGGCTTGATCTAGCTAAGCTTGCCAGGCAAAGCGAGCTGCCTGGCCTGTGGATAGATCTAGTTGCTAGTCTAAGTCTAACATATGATTATTTTTTTTCAATATTGATATAGTATTATCTATTATGGCTTTCATATAATTTTTTAATTTACATTATTACTTTGTCATACTATAATTAGACTCTAATTACCATTACTTGAAATAACAACACTATAATAAGAACAATATTCAAAGAAGCACTTAAAAATTTACTACTAAAATGCATAAACTCTCAGTATTCAATGAGGTTAACTAGTTAGATTAAAAAAATGTGATAAATAGATGATATACCCCATTGACTATGTTTTTAATGCTCCATGATGTGATTTACTTTTTGATAAATTATTATTTCATCATATATAAAATATAAATTAAATTTTTTAATATTTAATTAAATTATTAAAACTATTAAAATAGAATTGGTTATTTTGCTTTAGAAAAAATTATTTCATTGCAATTTCATCATTTTTAATTTTAGTATTAAATTCGACAGGTTTAGGCCAGTCTCAAGTTTAGTTTAGGTTTTTTTGGGTCGGGTACTTTAAGGTTTGGGTTCCTTTGAGTTCAAGTTTTTTTTTTTTGGGCTTGAGCCATTTCAATTTTAGATTTTTGACTTTTTGGTCAGTTTGGATTCAAGCTCAAGTTTCTTTAGGCGAGTTTTCGGGCTTGGGTTCATTTTGCCACCTCTAATCATAATGGCAATAAATATAATTACCTAATTAAGTGTATTTACGTTTACAAAGCACTCGGTATACAGGAAGAGGCAATATGCCTTTTTAAAGAAACCTTTTAGCAACCAGCCTCTCAGTATAATTCAGTCTTTTCACCAGATATCCCAAAAAGAGAATGAGAATTGTGCAATATCTACTAATGTATCAATCCATATTAGCTCCTACAGCTTTCAGTTAACTTCATGAATTTAGATAAACGAATTCTCTTAAATTTATCATGCATTAGCTAACAACTTTATCAAGTTAACCAAAGCTAAGAACAAATTAGATATGTCTCTAATGTCACTTGAAGTGGTGAATCCTCTTTGGATCACTCATTCAAAGCCATACCTAAAACCACCCTACCATAAGCATTTATCTATTGTGGACCCATTCGTGATGGAATCAAAGCATGAGACTTCTCATAGAAGATGACCTATTATCATAAGTCTAAGGACTAATATACACAATTGGCATATGAGAACATATTCCATAGACACTTGAGTGACTTATACCAAATGGAGTTTTCATATAGGCCATGTTCAATGAACTTGTTTCCATTAAACAAGCATTCATATGCTCTTTATTCTTCAACATCAATGAGATTAAAGACTTGCATGCATTAGATGCATGGAGGCTTAGCCTATGCTAGTCATTGTGCATTCTCAATGCCATATCTCGGTAATACAATAACTAGGAATGTTTTTAGATACATGGCTTTGACGCATAAGGATATCATCATCTTAACTCATTACTAACTTTGCAAGGCCATTGTGTTTTTTGAGCGTCATCCAATTAGTATTTGCATGATTGTCAATTACACCACTAACATGAAGGAAAACCTTGAATCACTGACTAAAGTGATCAATTTGCGTTATTAACTATTATATGCCTTATCCAATCCAATTGGCTCTAAGGTATATACTAACAAAAGATTAAGTGATCAAGTAGCTAAAGTAGATTTTAACCTTAAGTTGATCATGAATATCATATACGAGTATTACACAGATGATAAGGTCATTGGACGAAAACACTATTTATAAAGCTTACTTAATATGGCATAGAATTAAGAGTGCAGTTTTAAGTCTTTACTGCTATGACTTTGAGATTAATAATTATGTGATTATTTGTTCGTATAGAATATTTATTACATAGATTATTGGAGCCTAATTATATATGTTCTATTAGGCCTTTCACTAGCTCAACATATTTCCTTAATGAATGGTTATCGATTGGATTACTCAAAGTCGAACGATTCTCAATATGGTGAAGAGGTGCACAGTTGCACTCCCTTTTAAGGATATAGGCATTTTCATCAATAAATAATAATAATGTTTTTTTATATTATTTATTTAGGATATATATTTAATTTGAGTAAATATTTATTTAAGACAAAAATTATTAATTTAAATTAATTATATTTATCTTCTAATAACTATAGATAAATTAATTATTTATATAATTAATTTGGTATATATAAGATCTTATTTAAATATTTATTTATAAATTAAATATAAAGAATATTCTAAATAAATTTTATGAAGGAAAAATTATTTTTATTTATTTATTATTTTAATTTGTAATTAAAAATTATATTACTATTAGTTAATTTTATTTTAATAATTATTACATAATTATCATTTAAATAAATTTGCCATTACTTTATTTTGAATTAGAATTGGAGTTATGAAAATAAAATTAACAATGTAATTATAATTAAATTAAGAATTCAGATTAAACAGCTTAAACTTTTTAAAATGTATTAGGCCAAACTAATGTCTAGGTGCATTGAGGTTTGGTCAAAACTTGGAGAACTCTCATACTAGGGTACAAGGTCAGGTGGTTTTAAGGAGGAGGTAAAAATAATTATTTTAACTGAATTAAGATAATAAAATTAAGGCTAAACCTAATATAAATAAAAAGTAAAAGCCTACGGTTCAGGTTAAACCATTGCACCACCCTATGGTTTTCTAATACAACACCTCATGATTAGAAACTTGTTGGTACAAATGGTCTTGAAGGAGAATCAAGCTGTACGAATCAGATTTGATTGAGAGTAAGAGTGCCTACGAGCTTTGTGTCAAAGCCAAGTCATGATTATATATTGCAACACAATCAAGTACAATCTAGCATAAAAAATTTTTTTAACATGTTGCTGTGCCACATGATCTGATTTTCCTATAATTGTATCAAAGCCAAGTCATCATTATGTCATATGCATAAATCTAACAATCAAATTCTTTGTAATTATGTATGGATTTAATTATTAGAGAGTCAACATTTTAGGTTTATATTATGTTGTTTATCATGAGATATACATATATATAAATTTTTATTTTACTGATCATGATCCCTTAGATTTTAGAATTAATGCATTTAGGTTTATTAAATTTGTAATTAGATGTAGTTTACCATCAATGCAGAGGTTTGTTTTTTATTTTTTGATTTTTTTATATAGTCATTCAAGGAAGATGGAGATTTAAAGAATGTAAAGTTTTTTTTTCTGTAATTGTTTGTTTTTTAATAATAAAGAAGCTATACAGAAACAATAAGTTTTATCTGGAACCAATAGTTTCCTGAACCAATAGCCTATTGATGTGCAAAATTCCTAAGCACAAGTTTGCATTCCTAAGTCCCTAGATCCTGAGGTTACTAGGGTTTGAATCCTAGTAGTCCATCTAAGGGCGCACGCATTTGTGCGATGGATGTCGCAGAGGCAGCATAGGATGCTATTATTAGGGTAAGAACCCCAGTAGCAATGGGATGTAGCTTTAACTATTGCTGGGGTGCAAGCCTAGTGCACCTGCAAGCAGTGTTAAGCACCATTGGAGCATGAGCCCCTATAATACTATTAGGCATACACTTGTTGTGGCAACATACCACGCACTCGATAGGGCTAGTTAGGCGGCTGGGTGTAAGCCCTAATAATGTCTCAGGGTGTATGCATACCTTTGGGTGCAGTGCCTGTGCCTACCTAGCTCGAAAACCACTAAGGCAAACCCTAGTGGTGGGTAAGCACACGCCTATCCATGGTTGTGATCTGTACACTCTCAACTTGTGGAGCTACGAAGGCACCAAACCCAGTAGCATGCTAAGCGTGTGAGCACCCATGGGTGTGGTGCACGTGTCTGTGTGGTGAGATAGCAACTAGGGTTCAAGCCCTAACATGCTTCTTAGGCATGATCCTTCAAGGAATCTTTACGTAATGTTAATGGGCCAAGCCAAGGTACCCTATGGGCTTGAGCCCATAACCAAACCCTATAACTGATTTGAATTTTATCAAATTATAAATATAGTTTTACAAATACTTTATGGAAATCAATAAACAGATTACATGGAAGCATAAAGATGGTGTAAAAATTTAGGATCCAAAGTATGCTTTGGATGAAATTTTTGTAATCTTATTTTTTTCTAGTTTCTAGGATGGGATCATGGTTTGGCTATTGAAATTTTCGTCTATATGTTTTATTGATCGATGTATATATATATTTGATAACATGTCATATAAAATATGTGAATGCCACTCAAACTTATATTGATCATACATACTTCTTAAAAACTTTACAGGATTTTAAAATATTGAGTGGGAAAGGGTTTCAAACAAAATCAATAGGCTACATTGTTATCCATTTGTGAAAGCATGGGAACATCTCACTTCAATTTTGCCATGACCACAGCCTTTAGTGTTAGTGTAAGCCTTGCTAGCTAGTCATTATCGCTTGTAAGGCATTAGCATTTAGCGATTTCATGTGATCAAACATTATATTTTATTAATGATATATAATTATTTCTTTATCCATAAGAATTTATTTAATAATTGTTATAAATATCTTAAATAGATAAAGCCCATAAAACACATTGGCCTTGCAAGGGAATATAAAGATTTATAATTGTGTGATTTTTATACATCAAAGTTGTTTTTCTAAAATTGTTCCTGGTCATTGTATTATCAAGATGGGGCATTGACAATGCACAAAGACTGGCATATGTAAGCTTTCATTCATGTGATTCATGCAATTGATCTTATAAGTTAAAATATAGATATACTTAGGGACATCATATGGGTGCTTGTTAGTTTAACAAGTTCACTGAACAAAACCTATTATGAGAGTTCCATTTGGTATTTCACTCAAGTGTCTACTCTCATGTCTTTGTAATATAAGTGATCCTTAGACTTATGACACAGGTCATCTTAGACAAAGGGCATTATGCTTCCATCACGAACGGGTCCACAAAAGATAGATTCTTATGGTAAGGTGGATTTTGGTATGGCATGAATCATATGGTATAAGAATAAAAGCTTTAAAAAGGATTCATCACCCTAAGTGATATAAGGGGACATATCACTAATGTACCTAGCCCGTGTTAACCCAACGTCCTTGGCGAAGGCAATATTGATTATGGAGTTCACACATAGGGGTTACATACTAATATGATATAGGGTAAGAGTAGACATTGAACTATGATTTTGCTAATTTTGAGATATATGATGAAAGGATATTTAATATACTGAGATATTGAACATTAAAGGGTTTGTCAAAATAATATTAACACTCCCTGCATGATGGGTGGCCATCATGCATTGCTAGATGCAAATTTTAGTCTATGACTATAATTACTCTTAATTAGGCATTTTATATCTATCACTAACATTGTGGGGGCCTAATAGGTCACATACATAGGGGTGATTAGCTAAAATTAAAATGACACTAGGCTAATATCTATAATATAAGTAATGGTTACTTAGGCCTAATTTGAATAAGTTCATATAGGCCAAGGGCAAAATTGTAATTTCTTAAGAATTAAGATTTTGAACCCTCGATATATTAATTCATGTTTTCCATACCATATACTAGAAAGAAGGTTCAATAAATTGGCCAAGAAGATTTTAAAAAAAACTTGATTTGCGTTTTTGCCTAGAAACCCTAAGGAGCATTGTGTAATCTTGGTGTTCTTGGAGAAAATATATTTTCATCTTGTTTTGATTGTTGAATCAAGGTCTTTTAAGTGCAAGGGAATATTTATTGGAACTTTAGCTGCTCGCATAGCTCTCAACTATAAAATCCCTTTCTTATTAAAGGTTTTTAGATCACCTATGTGGATAACCATTGGAGGTTGGACACTTAGACAGCTAATCAGGCTCTATATACGTGTTCTTGGGTCATGGAATTACTAAAAGATTTCTCAAGATTAAGGTATGTTTAGATCTTGATTCATTCTTTAGGTTCTTGACTTTAAAGATTAATTAAAATCAAACAAGATGATTTGGTTTAAGAAGTCTTGGCTGTATTTTTTTATTTGTTTTCACTGTAATCTTAATTATTTTTATTGTAAACTTTTTAATATTATCACTTGCAGCCCCAAGACTTTCTACAATCAATAAGTAGTCAACCACTATCGATATATTAGGTTGGATCTCCTAAATGGAAAACGTTCTTGGGCATATTCTATTTAAGATTATCCCTTTATGACTTAAATAGTGCATGGATTGAGTTTTGCAAACAATGGTTGCACACTCAAGACTAGTTGAATATTAACCTACCCTAGGAGCTCTATTAATTAAACTAGTGTCCAAACAAGCTATTGTTAATATATAACTTAACCTAGGAGGACTTACAGTAACATATATTTATTGGATAGAATCCATGTTTTTTGCTATTTGTTTTATGATCACCCCTTGGTGGCTTAAGGCAATAGTTGCTCAAAAATTACAGTTGCAATGATAATTGCAAAATATCTATTTTATATTTTCTTGAGTGTGGATACAGTATTTTAAATATATTTATTTCTAGTTCAAAATGTAAAGTATACCTCTTATTCAAATTGTTACAAGTAACGCGTTGAATAGGGATAATTTTAAAGATTGGAAAAGAAATCTACTAATTGTTCTTAGCTGTGAGAAACACAAGACCATACTTAATGAATCTTGCCCACCTAGCCCTCCCTAAAATGCACTAACTGATAAGGCTTTCCTTTTTCATACTCATTAGAGAGAGTCTAATGACATAACTCATTGCTGTATACTGGCAAATGTGTCAAATGCTTCGTAAAAGCAACATGAGAACTATGTCATTGCTAGAGAAATCCTGGATAACTTAGAGGATATGTTTGGTTGCTAAGTCAAGTTGGCTAGACAGTCCACTATTTAATGAACTATAAGCAAAAGGTAGGTACTCCGGTAAAGGATCATTGCTCATGCTTATGGGGTACTTGGCTAAGGTTGCTAAATATGGTGTTGAGTTGAAAAACAACACCCGATTGAAATGATGTTTAAAATCTTTCTAGGGATTTTGCAAGTTTTAAGCCATGAATAATCAGGCTTAGGTCTCACTGATGCATGAAAGAGTTGCAGGCCTATAAGCTCATGCTTAATGATGGCAACCAACCCAAGAGAGAGGTAAATCTAGCTATTTTTACAAATTTTGGTTCTAGGAACAAGAACAAGAAAAAACAAAACACTAAGAAGCAAAAGGCTTTTAAGTCTTTTATTCCTTCTACATTTAAAAGCAATATGAAAAAGAAAAAGAAGCCAAAGGACCCTAAAAAGTCAAAATGCCTCTATTGTGGAAAGTTTAGTCATTTCAAGAAGACTTGCAAGGAATTCCTAGCCTTTAAGGGCAAGAAAGGCAAGGATCTTCTTAATTAAAGATTATTTGGTGGAAGATTCAAAAGACACTTGGGTCATTGATTCAGGAACTACTAATCATGTTTCTGTTTCTGGTTCAAAGAAACCAGAAGTTTATTTCACAAGAACCTCTCATTAAGAATCGATTGTGGAAGCATACTGTTAGTAAAAGTAGTAGGAGATGTAGAACTTTATTTTGATTAGATCTAAGTTGTTAAAAGACTATTTTTACATTCTTAGTTTTAAGAGAAACCTTATTTTTGTTGGCTTGTTTAATCAAAGGCTCTTATTCAATATCTTTTAGTAAAACTATGGTCATTCAGGAAAACAAGTCTTTATTCTAGATGGCTAAATAGTAATCTTTATATCATCAAACCTAAGATGTAGTCACTATAAGGCATGAACTGATGAATAACTCTAAAGGGTTGAAAACGTCTCTCTTTAATGAGGCATACCTTTGGTATTTAAGACTTGGTCATACTAGTCAAGAAAGGATTTAAAGGTTAGTCAATAATGATCTATTAGAATTTCTAACGAAGGTATGTTTTTTCTAATGTGAATCCTACCTTGAAGGCAAAATGACAAAGAGGTCTTTTAAAGCAAAAGTTACAAGGGCCAAAAATCTCCTAAAAATTATGCACACTAATGTTTGTGGCCCCATGAACATTAAAGCAAAAAAAGGGGTTTGAGTATAATTTTTTTTCATAGATGACTACTTAAAATATGGATATGTATACTTGATGCACTATAAGAGCAAAACCTTCGACACGTCCAAAAAGTATCGTGTGAAAGTGGAAAATCAATCAAGTAAATACATTAAGACACTTCAATTTAATCGACATGGTGAACATCTCTCCTATGATTTCCTAGGACACCTCGTGGAGAATGAGATTTTATCCAAATTGACTGTGCTAACAAAATGGCATGGCTGAGAGAAGAAACAAAATCTTATTAGATATGGTATGATACATGATGACTTACTCAAAGCTACCATTATCTTTTTGGTAACATGCACTATAAACAGTAAGTTACATTCTAAACCAAGTTCCAACCAAGTCAGCTTCAAGACTCCATAAGAGCTATAAAAAGGCAAGAAACACTTTTTGGGACATATGAGAATATAAGGGTGCCCGACACATGTATTGAGTAAGGATACAAAGAAATTGGAAGCATTTTTAGGATTGTGTGTGTTTGTAAGGTATCCTAAAGGGACAAAAAAAGGATTAAAATATAATGGCAACTTTCCTTTAGGAGAGTTACATGGATAACTTTATGCCTTAAAATATAATGGCAAGAAACACTCATTGCTTCAATGAATAGAAATTGATCTTGACAAGGTCAAGGCCATTCAAAATATGCCGCCACTTCAAACTAAAAAGGAAATAAGGATTTTCTTGGGAAGGTTTAATTATACAGCTCGATTTGTATCTTTGCTGATCGACAAATACAATCCAATCTTTCTGTAGACACCTCAGTTCGTTTGGATCAGTTTTTGGTATCTTAGGGGTTTAGGTAAAAGGTGAAAAACTAAAAAAAAAATAGAAATAAAGCTGGGGAATGATCGCTGGGTGTTGCCTGGCAATAAATTTTTTTTAGGAAGGCCTAAAATGCCTATGGACCGCTTTAAAGAAAAATTCAAAAACTGGGCAATTTTCCTTTTTTTGTGACCAAGATAAGACAGCTCGAGGAACCTAAGATATGTACGGCTCATATGGGTGCTTAAACAGTATCACAGGACTTTTACATTACCAAAATTTTGAATTTTCATATGTAGTATCGATATATGAGGGTTTGGTATCGATACCTAAGCTGTGGTATCGATACCTAACATGATTGTATCGATACAAGTCTTGGCAGTGTCTAAAGTTATGATTTTTGGCAAAATGTATCGATACACAAGCATGAGTATTGATACAAATCCATGGAGTATCAATACTGGCCTCTAAGTCTTGAGACTGAAAACATTTTTTTGCTTTTAGTATCAATACACAACTCATTGTATCGATACTCAAGAGTTATGTATCGATACAATATGTTCTGTATCTATACACTAAGACATTTTTGCCTAGTTCGAGCCATTTTTCAGCCTCTGAAAACCCGATTTAAACATGTTTTTGCACCAAAGGACTATCATATAACATTGTAAACCTTAACTATGGGTTCATTAACAGATTCTAACAAATTTTT
>JBBYHL010007501.1:0-12195 GCA_038381835.1 Adansonia madagascariensis
TGATTTTCATAGTACTCCTTCACTAGGTGGAAAGAAGTATTTTGTTACATTTATTGAAGATAGTACTAGGTATTGCTCTATATATTTGTTGCATTCGAAGAATGAAGTGTTTGATAAATTTAAAATTTATAAGTCTGAAGTTAAGCTTTAATATGAGTCATTTATCAAGTGCTTAAGATCCGATAAAGGTGGAGAATACTATAGTCTAATTTACTTTGAATCCACCGGAATAATCCATCAAGTTTCAGCACCTTACACACCACAACAAATGGTGTAACTGAAAGGAAAAATACGGTCCTAGCTGAAATGGTAAATTCTATGTGATCATATTCAGGCCTTGGACAAGGTCTTTGGGGAGAAGCTGTTTTGACAGCTTGTCATATTTTAAATAGGGTTCCCACCAAGGAAACCAAGTTAACCCTAGATGAACTATGGAAGAAAAGAAAACCAACCCTTAATTATTTAAAGGTTTAGGGTTGTAGAGCTGTAGTCAAAGTTCCTGAACCTAAATGGAAAAAGTTAGGAGAAAGAGGAATTGAATGCATATTTTTTGGATATGCACACAATAGTAAATCATATAGGTTCATGGTAATTGAACCAAATGATTCAATTTCGGCTAATACCATCATCGAATCAAGAGATGCAATTTTTGATGAAACTAGATTTAAATATGTTTCAAGACAACTACAGGCACAATAATTAATTCATTCTACAAATGAACTAGAGAATCCATCGGAACAAATTGAAAAGAATAATGAACCTTGTCGAGAATCAAGGATAAAAAAGATAAGAGATTTTGGTCCAGATTTCTTTATGTTCCTTCTAGAGGGAAAAGGTGACAGCATAGACAACCAAATTTCTTATTGATGTAATGTAGAATCAGACCCTGCTACGTATGATAAGGCTATGAAATCTCAACATTTTGTTTTTTAGAAGGAAGCAATAAACGATGAGATGGATTCTATCATAGGTAATAATACTTGGACTTTAGTTGATCTTCCAACAGGTTTAAAACCAATTGGTTGTAAATGGATTTTCAAAAAGAAAATGAAAGCTGATGGAACCATAGAGAAATTCAAAGCAAGGTTGGTAGCCAAAGGCTTTACACAAAGGTAAGGAATTTACTACTTTGATACCTATGCACTTGTAGCAAGAATTGCTAGGATCAGACTTCTAATTTCACTTACTTCTATTTATAATTTAGTCATTCACCAAATGGATGTAAAGACATCATTCTTAAATGGTAAATTAGAAGACAAAGTATACATGGAACAACTAGAAGGGTTTGTCATGAAAAGACAAAAGCATAAAGTTTGTAAGCTTGTCAAATCATTGTATGGGCTTAAGCAAGCTCCAAAACAATGGCATCAAAAGTTTGATAAAGTTATGTTAGCTAATGGCTACAAGATAAATGAATCTAATAAATGCATATATAGCAAATTTGAAAATGGCAAAGGTGTCATAATTTGCTTATATGTTGATGACATGCTTATATTTAGCACAGATTTAGAATAAGTTGAGGAAACAAAGAAATTCTTGTCAAACAACTTTGAAATAAAAGATATGGGTGGTGCAGATGTTATCCTTAGAATTAAAATAATACGAGATGGAAGTACCATAGCATTGTCACAATCTCATTACATTGAAAAGGTACTTAAAAATTTTAATCTTATTGATTGTATTCCAACTTCTACACCCATGGATCCTTAAAGAAAATTAGTGCCTAATGACGGAAGGAAAATTGATCAATTGCAATATCCAAAGGTAATTGGTTGTCTTATGTATATAATGACATGTACAAGGCTAGATATTGCATATGTCATTGGTAAATTAAGTAGGTACACAAGTAATCCAAGTAATTTACATTGGCAAGTGGTTAATAGAGTACTTAGGTACTTAAAAAGAAAACTATTAACTATGGATTATGCTATAGTGGGTATCCATTAATTATCGAAGGGTATTCAAATGCTAGTTAGATTACTAGTTTGGAAGATAATGCTTCTACAAGTGGACGGATCTTCATTCTTGGTGGGGTGCTATTTCTTGGGGTTCTAAGAAATAAACCTGTATAACATATTCTACCATGGCAGCCGAGTATATTGCATTGGCTGCTGCCTCTAAAGAAGCTGAATGTTTAGGAAATTTGTTATATGATGTACTTATATGGCCTAAACCAATTTCACCAATATCTATCCGTTGTGATAGTGAAGCTACTCTAGCAAAGGCATATAGCCAAGTATATAATGGAAAGTCCAGATATATTGGGTTAAGACATAGTTTTGTCCAACAGTTAATTTTTGATAGAGTGATCACTATAACCTTTGTGAGGTCAAGTGAAAACTTGGCAGATCCTTTGACCAAAAGTCTTACTAGAGATATAGTGAATAAGACCTCAAGAGGGATGGGGCTCGAGCCCATAAATTACAGTCACCCATAATGGAAACTCAACTCAACGCTTGGTACAACATCAAATCTTGAGTTCAATGAGACAAAGTACATCATTTGTATGTGGCTGTTAGCACTATAATAAAAATAATATTCCATCCTAAGTAAAAGTGCTAGGTACCCGTAATGATAAAGGTAGGATGAGTAATATACTCTTAATGGACCCATAACATAATTATGTTAGAGTGTTATAGTTAGGGGAACACTCTTGATACGATCCATATATGTGAGTGTAAAGTGTGATAACTTCTAGGAGTTGAAGGGCTTGGCTCTAACAGCATTCATGAAAAAAGGACACAGACACATGGCCATAAGTGTATCCCCGAATACTGGTGCATTGATCGGTGTTGAAATCATTGTGTGAGATGTTCAGTTAACCAAATGGAATAGCTAGTTCAAAGCATAGTCTACCATGCGATTTTAGTTAACTTTAACATGTTTTCACAAAGTGGAGGTTTAATTGTAAGACACCTTCATTTATGCATTTGATTTCTAAAATTATCAAAATCCTGATTATTTTGAAAATGGGGGGAAATTGTTAAACATTTTCAAAATAATATGTGGAATAGAATCCCACATTGAAAAAGAACCAAAAGAATGAGTTCTTTACATATAAGAAAGTATATATCCCTAATAAATTAGACACATATGGCTATAGTGCAAACCAAGCCTGGGTGGGCTATTAGTGCATTAATATAATAATAAATATTATTATATTATATGGTACTTGGCACTTGGCACTTAGACACGTGGCACGTGCAGGTGCAGGTGCAGCTAATTAATTAATTATTTTTTTAATTAATTAAATTTTATTTTTTGATTATTATGAAATGATTAGATTTGTTCAGATAAGACATGTCTGAACTAAGAATTATGTCTGTTAAGAATTTTAACTGTTTGTTTTAAAAAGATAGGTTTCTTCTAACAACATGTCTGTATAGACAAGCACTTTTAGACAAAAGTTATGTCTATTTAAGCAGACATGTAATAACCTATATATACATATATGTGTTCAGCAAGAAAAGGGAACTGAAACTTTCAATCTTTTCCTCATAATCAAACTCTTCCAAATTTCTTCTATAAAGACTTGCTATAGAAAGTCTTTATTGAAGTTTGCTAATTTTGTAATACACTGCTCAGTGCTCAGTGGACTGTTTTTGTCAGTGCAATACGTAATCAGTCGTTAGGCTTCGTTGTATCCTTGAGGTTTATATGCCGATAACCCTATTGCACACCAGCGATGGAGGCGAATAAAACCTTAAAGATAGTGGCATAGATACACGCCTTGAAGCCAGTTTATTTGTACTTTTGCAATTACATACAGTCTACAGTTTGTGTGTTACTGATTTCAACATTCTGTTCTTACATTAACACCTATTTTTAATCTTAAAGCAAAGCTCATAATGTAACAAAGAACACAACATTTTTAACAAACACAAAAATAATGTAATGAATATGATATGACATATTTAATCACATATATGTTTAAGATTATTACTAATGTTGCAGGGAGAAATATGATTTGAAGAATAAATTTCATAGAGATTAAATTGATCACCTGGTGGCTAAACTTATACTTTAAAATATTGTCTTTTTTTTAGTAAAATAGATTGATAAAGTGTTACTTATTTATATGCTATCATTATGTTAATTGAATGTGCTCTCATTATATGTTGTACAGCAAGATGTCAACATTGAAAAATTTACGAGTCAAATCAACTATGGGGGTTAATTTCTTTTTGAAGAAGATAACATATCTTACAATAAGGATAATGGGAACGCAGATATAGTCTCATTAAAGGATTTTCACATAGACTATTTTTGTTATTTCACATGACTTGAGTTATGTGAATCATATCCACATGATGTAGCTTATCCACATAAAATGTATTTCTGTGTGCTAGACTTTGATTTCCATAATGGTTTAGTTTGTATTGGTAGTGATAGAGGCATCCAAATGATTCTAAAGTTATCGAAAGGAAAATAACCCTTTTGATCTGGTATGCAATTGCTGTAAGCTTTCTTAAAAAGCAATTTTTGATAGAATATAAATAACAAAGTGTAAGAGTTGCATCTATAAAGAGGCATGAGAAAGCTACTGTTGAATATAAAGATGAGAAAGTTGCCACCACTGAGGTGTATAAGGAAGTTGCTACTGAAGATAGGCATAAAGAAGTTGTTGATGTTGAGGTACTTGAAGAAGCTGGTGCTAAAGATAGTTGTGAGGAGGTTGGTGCTAAAGATAATTGTGAGAAGGTTAGTGCTAAAGATAGCCATGAGGAAATTGAAGTTGAAAATAACCATGAGGAAGCTATCACTATTGAAGGAAGAATGCCAGACCTAACCAGGAAAGATATGAAGGAGTTTATGGAGCCTGCAACTATTGCTGAAGAGTCACAAGATGGAAGTGACTATGAAGAAGGTAGCCTAACTTAATGTGGACATTAATGAGGATAAGTTTTATTTAACAATTTGTACATGGTTTGCAAATGTTAATGATTTTAGGAAGGCTTTAGAAGATAGCCCATATCTAGGGGCATTAACTATAAGTTTGTGAAAAATGAATGGGATAGGGTTAGAGCGGTATGTAGGGTGTCCAAGGATTGTCCCTTTATAGTAAATGCATTTACTATTGGAAAAGATAGCATATTTTAGATTAAAACATGGAAATTGAATCATTCATGTCAAAGAGAATAAAAAAAATCATTAGATCAATTCAAAGTGCTTGGCCAAAAAGTACTTGTAAGAGTTTAAGGATAATCGAAATGAGTCAATCACTGGAATGAGGACTCAAGTCTCAAGAAATTTTAAATTTGAGATTGGGATATACCAACTGTATAGAGCAAAGAGATTAGCAATAAAGATTATACTTGGAGATGAAGAGAAATAATTTCTTGTGATTTGTTCATACTGTAAGGCAATACTGAACACTAACCTTGGCAGTACAGCTAAATTGAGTTATGAAGCACAAGCCCTTGTGATGGTTGACGGCATTATAAAAGAATTGCCTCTAAGATTTGAATGAACATTTGTTAGTTTTCTAGTAGTGAAAGCAGGGTTCATTATAGGCTATAGACCAATAATTGGTCTCAAAGATTGCTTTTTGAAAACTCATTTTGGAAGACAGTTTCTTGTGCAATTTGGCAAGATAGAAATGAAAATATGCTTCCAGTTGCCATTGCTGTTGGTGAGACAAAGAACAAAGATAATGGGAGGTGGTTTTCAAATGAGTTACTTAATGAGATGCAAGGATTTGAGCATAAAGATCTCGTCTTTACATCAAACATGCAAAAAGTAAATGATTAGCTTTAATTATTTGACACATATTGCCATGTTGTGTTCATTTGTTGACAAATAACCATTTTTTAGCATAACACCACTCAATATAATATGCCAATTTGACACGTAATCCTTCTTATTTCGTGCATGTAAGGGTTAGTTTAAACTTTTGCATAAATTTTACCTCATGCACTTAGACCAGAACTTTAAAGAACAATGGAGGGGAAAACAGTACGAGGACTTGCTTTGGCAAGCGGCCAGTTGCGACTATTGAATACGCATTTAATCATGCCATGGCAAGAATGCAGCAAACTGAAAACAGCAAGGCATACAAATATTCATAGCATATCAACCTAATTCATGGACAAGATCACATTTCTGGTTTACGACTAAGACTGATGTATTAGTCAGTAACATCAATGAGTGTTTTAATGCATCTATACTATAATGCAGGGAGATGTCTATAATTGATGATTGAGTAGATTTAGAAGAAACTCATAAAATGTTTATATGTAAAAAAGACTGGTATCAAAGCATTTAGTAGACTAATAATGCTAGCATTTAGAAGAGATGAGAGAAAATAAAACTTAAAACTAAATATCATGTTCCTGAACTTGAATTTGATAAGAAATATCAAGTAATATGCAATGGGAAACAGTATGCTATTGATATTGATAAGAGATATTGCTTATGCAAAGTCTAAGGTTAACGGGCATTCTTTGTGCACATATTGTTTCTACAATTAGATTCAACAAATTGGACTTAGAGGATTTCACCGACCAATGTTACTCAAGAGAGACATATCTAAAGGTATATTCATGATTCATTAACTTAATACCTAAGCTTGATGATTTGTTGAACAGCAGTGCTACGACCATTGCTGCATCTATTGTAAAGAGGCCTCTTGGTAGGCTAAAGAGATTGAAACAGAAACAAGCAGACGAGCCCAAAAACCTTTATAAGCTTTCAATGATGAACAAATCAGTTAGATGCAGGAATTATGGCAAGAGAAGACATAACTTATGAAATTGGAAGGTCATAGTTATTAAAGAAGCATCGAATCAAAATAAAATGCGACTACAAAAAGAGAAAGCAAAAAATGAGCTTGAAAGCCTTCAAGGATGCCATTGTCTTTTGAATGAACTAGCACATGTGTTTTTATTTTGATCCTAGTATTTGGGATGTATTTTGGGATATTTGTGATGTTTTTTAGGATGTATTTTGAGATTTTTTTTTTTTTGTGATGTGCTTCTCTTTAATCCTAGCATTATGTTCTAACTCATATTATATTACTGATATTAATGGTATCAAAAGTTGCGTTATTAGGTACCTTGTGCTTTTACTTTTAACTTTGTACGTAAATGGAACCTAAACTATATTATTGTCATTATATTAAGGACTTTGAGTTCATAGTTCTAATACTATATTTTGAACTTGTTGAAGGATATATTACCAATACTATATTTTCCTACTCATCACACTCATTTTTCTTTATATCATAGCTTTTCAAATAGAGAAACTAGTATTTATGATTAAATGCCAAGTAAAACAATGAAAGACCATTTCATGCAGGGAATATATTTAAGAGCTTATCAATTGCATTTGAATAATATAAGATTAAGAAAGATAAAATGCATTTCATAACATAAGTCTTATTACAAGCCATAAGCCATGAAGACGTGTTACATGCATAAAACCATATGCACTTTTGCTTTTGTTACATTTCAAATCCTATTCTACCTACACCTCACAATCCATGCACAAATGAAAATAAGGATGCCAAGTATCCATTTCTTCATCATCTAAAATCTCTTAAGTTGACATAGCAGTTTTTCCTTATTCTTGTGACTTTCTTCTAGTAGTTTACCCAAGTCACCATTATTAATTTTCAAACTCTCTATTTCTTGATTTGGGTATTGGACCTTCTTCGCTACTCTAGCCATCATCTCTTTGAAATTATTGCATGTCGATGGATCAATCCACTTGAAAAAATTGCACTTTTTCAACGTCTACATATAGAAAATTAAAATCTTAAGCTTAAATAAATGTAACTTAACAAGACACATGATTTAAGAAACAAACCTTGAAATTTAAACAACCAAAGAATCTTCCTCCAAGGTTTGGCATCATCCATTCTACACGAAAAGGAGATCTACCGCCACAAAAACATGTGCCATCCCAATCATGAGGGAAAGAATTTAAAGATGAAGAAGATGAAGAAGGCATTGAAAACAACTCAAAAAACCTAAATTTAAGTGGAAATGGCATCCCTTATCAGCTATAAACAAGGTAGTCTTTGTATTTACCCAATTATAATTCTAAGTAAACGGTTTGGGTGGAAAAAGACTACTGGGGAGGAAATTAATAATTTTTAAAGTACGGGGGGTTAATTGATTTTCGTTAAAATCAAAAGAGTTTTTTGAAATTTACCCTAATTTTTATTTATCATTTTTATTCAAAAATTTTAAATTATTTGATTTTTATTCAATTTTTTATTTTATTAATTTAATATGGTAAAAATTTATATAATTAGCTAACTAATTAAAAAATTTAACATATATAAAACAATATATTGTAAGATTTAGTTAAGAACGTACCTCTAGTCATTGTTGATCAAGAATACCACCTCGCTCCAAATACATGAAGACAAACACCCCATATAAGCTTTCTAATCTATTTCTTTATTTCGGATGATTATCTTATGATGGTGTATAGGTAATTTATAGACTAGATTAGGGACGTATACTAGAAGATCAATTAGAGTTGTATCATACTATTAAGGAATCTGTATTCTAATTAATTACTGAAGTAAAGTTTAACCCTTACCACTAGAGTAGTTAATCCAAATAGGATTTACTAGATAATATCACCTTAATATTAATTAAATATTAATCTTGATCTACTTAATTATCATGTGAGCTACATAAAGTCCAATATATATGTTATAATTTTAAATATTATTAAAATATATAAAAATAATTTTAATACACCAACGAATGATAGAATAGTACAAAAATCAAACATACGCTTCGAAGAACAGACCCGTACATTACTTAAAACTATGACATCATAAACATCTCAAGAGTCTTTTATAACCATGCAATAAAGTCATTAACCTTGTTAACCCTTGTTTAAATGGGCATTAAAATATTTAATGGTCATTTTCATTATAATTTTATCATTACCATTATTTGTAATTTCATCAAAATCAATTTTAGCATCCTTCTAAATAGAAACTAAAGGGAAGAAGTTGATTGGTATATTATTAAAAAAGAAGTTAATTAGTGAAAGCTACGGAGAGTGCTAAGAGAAGAGGTGGTAATTAACCGTATGCTTTTTAATACGAATATATATATTTTATTTCCTGATATGCGTCGTTTTCAATTTAATTCCAAAAATACGCTTTTTTTTTAATTTGCATTGAGCCCTCGTCGGTTGGGGTGGTGAGAAGCAAATACGATCCCAACGTAGCCATTAGAGATGGCGAGTTCGCACTTTAAGAAAAATTATAAAAAAATAAATTAACAAATAGTTATTAAATAAAAGTGAGAGTAAAAAAAATAATTTCAAATAAAGAAATGATATTTATTGATATTATTAATAAGGAGATTGAAATTATCTATCTATCCCTTTTTGGTCTGCTAATCGACTATTCTCATATATATTTACATAAATTATGTATAAATATATAAATTATTTATCGTGTCAGAAGGAATCTAATTTTTCATGTATAAATATATCATTACTATCATATTAAAAATTAAAAATCTATAATATTTATTCAAGTATAAATCTAAAATTGTATCATTTATCTTATTATTATAAAAAAAGAAAAAATGTGTTGGGAACTCGCCTCTGACATGACAGATAATATTTGATTAATGACTACTAGATTTTTTGGAATCCGAGAGATGTAACAAATGCATGAAAAATCAGATTCCTTCTGATATAATAAATAATTTATCTATTTATACATAATTTATGTAAAAAATATATATATGAGGAGAGTTGATTAGCAGACCAAATAGATAGATAGATAATTTTAATCTCCTTATTAATAATTTCAATAAATATTATTTTCTTCTTTAAAATTATTTTTTTACTATCACTTTTATTTAATAATTATTTGTTAAGTTTACTTTTTTGAAATTTTTCTGTTATCGTGGAAACTCGCATCAGAGACGACGAGCTCGTACCCTTCTCAGTGATAATTTTCTCTTCTGCTGAGAACTTACCATATAGTATGGCGAGTTTTCAATTAATTAACTCGCCTCCTCCTATAGTAAATTTTCAATAGACGTAAAAATCAGCCTGTTTTGAGAATTAATTTGAAAAGCACTATAAATAAAAAAATAAAATAAAATTTTATAGTATTTGCATAAAAAGGTCATTAACCATATTACGGCATTGAAAATAAATGCAAAAAATAGATTCACAACGAAATAGGGGGAAACATGGACAATGCTGTGTACGTATGACACTGGATTAGATACACATAAATTTTTTAATATTCGAATATGTTTAATTCATTTGAAATTTGAACTCATTTATTATTTTTTTAATTTCTAATTCGTATCCAATTTAAAAAGTAATATTCATTAGATATTCAAATTCACAAAATAATAAAATTATTAAATAAAAAATTTTTCAAATAAAAATTTAATATTAAACAATAATTAAATGGAAATGAAATTTAGATATTGACACTATCTAAACCAAAACTAAACAGATATAAATAGCGAATATTTAAGAATTCATATATAAATTTATTGTAAATAGTAATTTTAATATCTGAATTCATAAATTATAAGAATCTCAATATCCGCATCCCAAAAAAAGATTAAATAATATTGGAATCCAATTTCCTAAGACCATTGACATTCCTACCGTAGTGCAGTGGTTAGCTAAATTGTTTTGATTAGTATAGTTAATATTGTATAGGTACATGTTGGCATGCATCGATTTTAAAATAAAATACAATTGTATTAATATTGTATTATTTTAATTTTATATTGTTATGAATAGGTCATTATATCAGTTTATATTGCTAAATACCAATCAGTATAGATACATATCAATCTGTACAAATGATACAAAATTTTAATTTTTAAAGTTTCACTTATTTGATTTTTAATTCAATTTTAATATTTTTGCCCTTATTATTTTTAATTTTTCATTATTATATTTAAAAATAAAATATAGTCATTAAATTAAACTATAGAATTTGATAATAATTTACTTTTTTCAAAATAATTATATATATTTATCTAATATTAAATATTTTAGATATTAAATATTTATAATGTTAAAATTTATATTTATAAATAAGCATTTATATATATATATATGAGAGTATAATTGCAAGTATATTTAATATATATATATTTTTGAAGGAACTTAAAAATAAATTATAAATATATATATGAAAAATATTTAAAAATATTCAAAATAATTTATCCAAATACATTAATATCCATACCTATCAATATTAAAAAAAAAATTACATGTATGCTTTACAATATTGACTAATCTGCTCTTGACGAGCAGATTAAAAGAATAACGATAGTCAATTTGATTCCAAATCCAAACACTAGCAAACAAACCACCACTGCTACGAAATCACTTGCAGCTTTTTCAACTTCTTTGGCCGCATAATACGTGGCCTTTTCGGCCTTTTGCACATCGGTTTTCATGCTTTTTTTTTCTTAATAAACCACCAAAAATTATCAGAATACGAGATTCTCCAGTCCTCTTTGTTTGTTAAAATAAATGTTTTATTATTATTATTATTATTATTATTATTATTATGTTAAAACAACACTAAATACAAATATGTATTATAAAATGGAAGAATATCCAAAATGTCCCATTTAAAATTTTCTCCGGTCTGCACTTGATTATAGATTGTCTTTATGCACTTTTTCCTTAACACGACAAAATTTTAACTGGAAGAAGCAATAAAATATTTGCGTATGTTTCCAAATTAGACTGGTATCCAAACAAGGACTACACTCCATCTAACATTCAAAAGTTTACACATTTTTTTCCTTCTAACTGTATTCTGATTTATGATTTTCATTATAGGTGTGTGCGAATCATATACTCTTTTTTTCTACCAATAATCTCTTTGCCAAAAAATATAAAATTAACAAGTGAGTTTGAGTTCGATCTCAAACGTCCATTCTCGTCCCCTAATTTATTAAAAAAATACTCTTTTCCCTTTCTTTTGCTAGTTAAAATGTTCAAACTGTCTAGGATTGTAAGCAGCAACAGTGACATTCCAAATTGGTGCAAAAAAGAATTAAAGAGAGAAGAAAAAAGGTCTGAACTTTTGAAAGATCTTCTGGTACTGTTCGATGGCTATCGTTCGGTTTTTTTATGTAAATAATTTATATTTTTTTTATTTACTAAAATAGGCCAGAATCAGATTATTTACCGAAATAGGCCAATTTTTCAATTTAATTGAGAAAT
>JBBYHL010007542.1:0-12191 GCA_038381835.1 Adansonia madagascariensis
TTCTTGATTATGTTGCAACATTAACCCAGCACCTGCTATCATCGCTGAAACCATTCGAGCCCTTAATTTTTGTAAGAAAATCGGGACAAGACGTTTCATTGGTTGTGCACCTATGTTTCACTTACGGCTTGTTAGCCACCTTTACCCGAAAGAAAAAAGGAGGCCATACAACTTCTTCCCCGACTTCATTCCTATCTCTGAAGTCCTCGAGAAAGAATGGCTTCATAAAAAGTTTGAGGAATAATGGATCCAGAAACTTCAGAATCTCAACGGGGATAAAGTGGCATGAAAGGCTTCTTGGTTCTTGCCACAAACCATCATGTATAGATGTAGAGATTACAATTATATGCCATTCATTAGGCTATGGGGAAGTACCAGCTAAGCACCTATTTTGATCCTTTAATAATTTTTGTGTCAGCAATTTATCCCCTTTGTTTAAGACTTAAAGGCGTGCAACCTTGAATATGGTGAGCTAGATTACAAGTCAAAAATTCAGTTAAACTTCCATGTTTGGAGACAAACTCATTGCATAGAAAGATATTGGAGAGGAAGCAATGTGACCCTAGGGTATAATGAATGGAAGATACGTCACATCAATGATACCTTGCCTCCATCCACTGTTGTATTTATAGATAAAGAATTCCCTTCTAAAATTAAACTACTTAGATGAGAATTTAAACAATAAAAGATAACCCTTACCAAGGAAATTGCCCACCTAAAGGAGGAAAAGAGTCAATTAGAGATGGACCTTTATCTACGTGAAGGTGAGGTAAAATGAGCTGATAAGAAGAAGAATCATCTCAAAAAAGATCTCGAGAGTCTAAGGAAAGACTATATGGCCGCCAAAAAGCAAGTCTTCAATCAAGTGGAGAACAGAAATTGCCACCCTCGAAAATGAACTACATCAGTGGAAAGAAGTAGGTAAAGACAGTAAAAAGAAGCTTGTCAGAGCTCAAACCCTCGTATCGACTTATCAAAAGAGAAATGCGCGATTAAAAGCTCAAGTTTGAGATTTGAGAGCGAATCAGGTTAAGAATGAGGCATTAATAGTCAGGATTCAAGGCATAAAGTAGTCCTTACAAGCTCACCAAAATCAGGTGGATAAATTAGTGCGAGCTTTAGAACAGCAGGAGCAAGAATGGCAACAAATAGTCGATCAGGCATTCCAAAATTATCAGATTCATCATCGCCATCTTACTAAACAAATTTAAGTAGCTTAGTTGAAGGCCGAATATATGATGGACACGGCTCGATCTCTAGCATGTAGCATCTTACCCACTGGAGCTTGCAAACAAGAATTGTTGTATTTCTTAGAACATGTGATTACACAATGTAATCATGCCAGATATTTTCGAATGTAATCATATGTATTCAAGACTTTAATTGCTTTAAAGAAAGACGCTATTGGTGAAGCTGTTTCCTAATCCAATTGTCCCTCTTGCATTTACATCAATAACATTTATTCTTTTTCTGCTTTGCATCAATAACATAATTCTTTTTTTGCTTCATATCCATTTTCATGTCATGTCATTACACATTCTAAAGGTCTAATCCATTAATAATCTAAAGTGAAGGTGTCCTGAAACATGAAATCTTTAGCTCGCCATTGCTATAACATTCGTACTCATTATAAAGCCATCGAGAACAATCATCAGTCCCGCATTGAATGACTAAAACTCACGTACAGAGAATCTTAAGAACAATCAGCCCGCATGAATGAAGAACTTCAATCTCAAATGGTAGAATTGATAAAACTATTGTCTAAAGCTTTAAAGGATAAGGGAAAATGAGCAACATTGACGCTGGCAAAGGATTGGTTAACCCTGAGAGTAATTTGAATGGTGGTATCAAGGCTACTAATGTGCATAAAGTAGCTTTGCATGAACAATTTCCCCCGGTAATAAGAATTTCATCAACTCAACCATTCATTTATCTTAATCTTGCAATAACACCATATTTAGTTCAAGGCTTTTCGCTTACTATACCTATAGTACCAGATCTTGATGAACAAGGAAAACAAGAAAAGGCAAAAAGGTCTTCAAAAAATGATGAAGACATAAACAAATACGAATATTTAAAGAAACATCTTCAAGCAATTAAGGGAAGTGATAAATTTGAAATTGTAGACGCGAAGGCTCTAGGACTGGTCTCTAGTCTCATTATTACACATAAATTTAAGGTGTCAGAGTTTAAAAAATATAATGGGACCACAGATCCCACTACCTACCTTTCGAATGTATTGTTGCAAGATGACCTGGTATGAGGAAAATAAAAAATTACGAATCCATTACTTTCAGGATAGTTTGACTAGGGTAGCTCTTTGATGGCACATAAGGTAGACCCTATAAGGATTCAAACATGGACACATTTAGCTCATGCATTCCTCGACCAATATAAGCACGTATCTGACTGAGCCTCAGATCGCCTCTTCTTTATGAACATGGAGAAGAAAACCTCTAAGAGTTTTAGGCAATATGCCTAAAGATGGAGGGAGGAGGCAGCTCAGGTTCAGCCTTCATTAATTGATAAAGAAATGACAATTATGTTCATCGACACTTTGAAAGCCCCTTACTATGAGAAGTTGGTGAGAAACGCCATGAAGAATTTTACTGATATGGTCATATCAGGGGAGATGATTGATAATGCCATCAAGAGTAGAAAAATATCTATGGAAGAATCATCTGGGTCAATTAAGAAACCAATAAGTAAAGGAAAGGAAAAAAAAAAGTAAACACTATCAGTTGTAGCACCGTAAAGTTCCTTCAAAATCCAAGCTCAGCTCAAAGGGTATATGCCAAAATTATGTTGTATCCAGGTTTTAGCCCTTACCAAATGACACCAACAGTTTACTCTACTAGGATTGCTCCGACAGTCACCCTCACACCAAATCCTATTTAAAACACTCATCCAAACATGCAACCTCGTAGTACAAACAATGCCGAGCCCCAAGTAATCATTAAGCACCCCGAGAAAGGGAACATTTTAACCATTTACCATACTTATATAAAAAGATCTACAATCGCCTATTAGCCAACTGATTGGTCAGCCCAGTGTTTTTAGACCCAAAATCTCCACCATACCCCAGTTGGTATGATGTGAATGCTTATTGTGAATACCATGCTGGAGCACAGGGATATTCAATTGAGAACTATACCTCATTTAAGAGAAAAGTGCAAGGCCTACTAAAAAAAGGCATAATCAAAATAGAGTAGGGGCCCAGACTAAATATTAGGGCCAACTTGTTACCTAATCACACTAAACTGAAGGTAAATGCCGTGATTGATGGGAAAGGCAATTGGATCAAAAGAGATGTTAGAGAGGTCAAGATGCCAATGGGTAGAGTCTGGCAACCATTCAAGAAGGCTAGGATAGTTAGCACAAAAGAGGAATTCACAGAGTCCTCTTGCTACTATTGTGCTTAAGAGCACGATTTATAGTAATATTCATCATTCCTGAAAATGGTCTAAGGAATGATGGACTGATACAAGATAGAATTCTACAAGAAACATCATAAACTAACTTATCCATCCGTTAACATCATCGAAGAAGAGGAAGCAATTAACGATGGCATCTTGATTTGTCTTTCTCTTATGAGTATGGAGAGGTGGCCAAATAAAAGCTTTAGGCATTACACCTCTAGGTGGATTAAAAAGGCTACCCAAATTCAACCACTATTGACAGAGAAAGAAATGATCGTCAAGTTCATCGGCACACTATAATCACCATACTATGAAAAAGTGATGAAAAGAACCCCTAAAAGCTTTGCAAATATGTTATACTTTATGGGTGATGGATAAGGCTTTGACAAAAGAATTAGGCAGAGGCAAGAGGAAAGGAAAAGTTGAAACAGCATGACAGTCAAGGTTCGATAAATGTGCCAATTCATCTCAAACCCATGCAGATACAGACCTAGAAAGGTTCATTGCTAAGCAAAATTATGACTTTGTGAAAAATGTGGAAGAACTGAGAATGCCAATGAGCATAATTTAAGAGATTCTAATAAAGGAAAAAATAATTAATAGGGTCGAGAAGAAAAAAAAAGAAGTCAACAACTTTTATGATTTCCATATAGTACATGGTCTACCCTTCAAATGTGTAAAAAATTTCATGCCATGGTCCAAAGAATGATGAAGGAAGGCAACATCGAATTTTATGATGAAAAATAGACTTTGACTAATCAACTCATAGATGCACTTCCATCTATTAATGCCACAGAAGGGGATAGGGACAATCTCTCCTATGGCATCGTGAGACCATTGATCTTGTATGATAATCAACCACGTCCTCAGGCCGCTTCTGCCTTATCTACACTAAGGATGGTCATTCAATTGTCATTTCCATTCCCTTACGAAGACAACAAGGTTGTTCCCTAGAATTATGAGAGTAAAACCTTAATTATCTGGGAATCTAGTCAATTAGCCTCAAATATTGATTTTTTAGGGGTAAGCCACTTCACTCGAAGTGGTAGGTGTTATGCACCACCAGCCTTAAGAGATAAAGCTCAGTAAGAAGATACTAGCCAGAATCTTCAAACACTTAAGTTTACAACTAAAGGGTCAGATTCAAATGTCACCAAGGAATTGATCAGTGAGACAAAAGCAATGGAGTTTCTTAAGTTCATCAAACACAGTGAATACAGTATCATGGATCAGCTAAATAAGTAGCCTGCCAAAATATCTATACTATCACTTTTGTGAAACTCTAAAGCTCATAGAAATACACTCTTGAATATTTTGAATGAGGCCTATGTCTCTCCCAATATTTCTAAAGTCTAGCTAGATCATCTAGTGAAGAATATCATGGCTGACAATTATATATGCTTTAAAGATAACGAGATTCCACAAGAAGGAAGAGGGAATCATAAAACCCTTTATATCACCGTATACTATAAAAGGAAGCATTTGTCAAAGGTGCTCATTGATAATAGGTCAGTTTTGAATGTAATGCCTATGTCATGCCTGAATAAGCTCCCTATTTATGCATCTCACATTAGAAATAGTCACACAGTTATGCGGGCATTTGATGGAACCTGTAGAAATGTTGTAGGGAACATCATTATCCTACTCTAAATAGGCCCATGTACTTATGAGGTTGACTTTTATATGGTGGACATTGCTCTATCATATAATTGCCTTTTGGGATGACCATTGATCCATTCTGTAGGAGCAGTTCCATCATCCTTACACCAAAAATTAAATTTTGTAATTGAAAACAAAGTTGTCAGTATTAGTAGAGAAGAAGATATTATTAATGCTACCTCAACCGATACCCCATATGTTAAACCAAATGAGGGTATTCCAGAACCCTCTTTTCAATCATTTGAGTTCATTAATGCCACCTATGTTAAGGAAGGGTTGCCCATGATTAAGCCTCATCTATTAGGAAGCACGAAAATGGGCTTAAAACTAACAGTCGACAAAGGTGCTCGAGTCAAAAAAAGGCTTGGAAGATGCCTCCAAGGAGTTGCTAAAGATTTAAAAGTGACTCATCAAACTAACAAGAGAGGATTAGGGTTAAAGCCAAATGCATAGCAGAAAAAGAAGTAAGCCTAGAAGAATCAAGAGAAAGAATAGCACATTTGTTGGGACAAGATATGGGGCATAAACCTATGGCATTTTCGTCATTGCAGAAGAACTTTCACTCAGGCGGACATGTTAACACTAGCTTGACAAACGTCATGCTTATGTTGGGGAAGACTTTTAAGGATTTCTCTATCAATAAATTGAAAAGCCATTAGCAATGAGTGAAAAGACTGACTTAAGGCCTCTAGAGTTTATTCCAAGTGTTTGGACTGAGACAGAAATCCTTGTATTGTTCAAAACTTTTTCAACGTAATGCCATGAACCAAACCCACATGCTTTCACCCAAGAGCATTGCAGGATTCTTTGTATGGGCACCTTTTATTAAGTATTATCAATAAAAATGTTGGAGCATTATGCATTTCATTCACTGTGTCCATTTTCACCTCCCTCCACATATCTTTTTGCTTAGATTGTTCTTTTTCATACCTTTTTGCTTGTATTGTTCTTTTGTCATATTTTTAGGTATTCAGATGAAAATGACATGAATATCCACATTGAGACTCAGGAAATCAACTTCGAGCAAGCAATCTGTACTGGTGGGGTTGAGTATGAAAAAGATTCTGAGAAGGACCTTGTACCCTCAGATCTACTCAGACTAATTGAACAAGAAGAAAAATAGATTTTACCTCACAAGGAACCCACTGAAATCATAAACGTTGGGATAGAAGAAGATCGAAAAGAAGTCAAAATTGGAACCTTTATAAAACCATCAATCAAAAACCAACTGATAAACCTTGTCTAAGAGTTTCGAGATGTATTTGCTTGGTCTTTTCAGGATATGCTTGGGTTGAATACCGATATTGTAGTCCATAAACTTCCTCTCAAACTCGAGTATAAACCTGTACAGCAAAAGTTTAGAAGGATGAAACCTGAGATGCTGCTCAAGATCAAAGAAGAAATCAAGAAACAATTTGAAGTAAGATTTCTCAAAGTTGCCAAATACCTGAACGGGTGGCCAATGTAGTCCCAATCCTTAAGAAGGATGGTAAGGTGCAAATATATGTGGATTATAGGAACTTGAACCGAGCTAGTCTAAAAGACATCTTTCATTTACCCCATATCGATACCCTAGTGGACAACACTGCCAAAAATGCACTTTTTTCTTTTATGGATGGATTTTTGAGATACAACCAAATCAAAATGGCGATAGAAGATATGAAAAAAACACCTTTATGACCATGTGGGGAACTTTTTGCTACAAAGTGATTTCTTTCGGACTACAAAACGCTGCGGTAACTTATCAAAGGGCAATGGTAACATTGTTTCATGACCTTATGCATAAAGAGATCAAAGTTTATGTGGATGTGATCACCAAGTCACTTAGAGAGAATAAACATGTAGCCGAATTGCGGAAGCTCTTTAAACGCCTTTGCAAAAATTAGCTCAAGTTAAACCCTGCTAAATGCACATTTAGTGTCGCATCTGGTAAGTTATTGGGCTTTATTATGAGTGAAAAAGGAATAAAAGTAGACCCCGACAAGGTTAGGCCCATTAAAAACCTTCCACCACCTCAAACCCTAAAAAAGGTGAGAAGTTTTTTAGAAAGATTAAACTATATAGCTTGATTTATAGCTCAATTGATCTACAAATATGACTTGATCTTTTAGCTATTTCGTAAACAAAATACCAGAGAATGGAACATAGAATGTCAAGAAGCCATCGATAAAGTAAAACAATACCTTTTAAGCCCTCCAATGCTGTGCCCCTAATCCCAAGCAGACCTCTAATTTTATATCTATCAGTTTTTTATAGTTCGATAGGTTGTGTATTAAGCTAGCATGATGATTTGGGAAAGAAAGAACATGTTATCTACTATTTAAATAAGAATTTCACAGAATGTGAAAATAACTACTCGATAGTAGAAAAGCTATGTTGCACTCTAGTTTGGGCAGCTAGGAGGTTAAAATAATATACGTTATACCACACCACATGGTTGATTGCTAAACTAGATCTCATCAAATACTTGTGTGAAGCCCCTGCATTATCAAGGAGATTGGGTAGATGGCAAGTTTTGCTTTCTAAATATGATATTGTATATGTGAACCAAAAGGTCATCAAGGGTAGCGCAATTGCAGATTTCTTGGCTAAGCAAGCAACAAATGATTATCAACCTTTGCCTTCCAATTCCTCGATGAAAACCTAACGTGCATATCTTAAGTGGAAGATGTAACCAATAGTGATTCACCTTGGAAAATGTTTTTTGATGGTGCTTCAAACACATTAGGGCATGGAATTGGGGCAATTTTAATCCACTTGAGGGAAGCCATTATCCTTTCACTGCGAGATTCAGCTTCGACTGCACTAACAATATAGTTGAATATGAGGCTTGCATCATGGGACTCCAAGCTGCCATCGCAAGAGGCATCCAAACCTTACAAGTGTTTGGAGACTCAACCCTTGTCATTTTCCAATTGAAAGGGAAAAGGCAGACACGTGACACCAAACTAACTTGTTATAAAAGTTGTTTAAAACTAAAAAAACTAGGTTTTTCTATTCTGTTTTTTAGAGTATTACAGAACACATACTTATATTATGGCCCTAGCACTCATCTAAGATCTAAAGTCAACCTTAATCAAAATCCCATGATTTAAGGGGTTGATTAGAAAAATCAAATAGTGAATCTAATCCCATTATTTATGGGAATCTTATCATATAGTCAAAACTCCTAAGTAACTTCCTAACATAGTCACCTAGTTGCACATATATTCTCACACTGCCCCTCAAGCTGATGAATAGGTATCACTCATTCCTAGCTTGGATTTAATAGTTTGAAACACTAGATTACTTAATCCTTTAGTAAGAACATTAGCAAGTTATCCATTTGTAGGAACAAATGGTGCACAAATTAGTCTGCTTTCTAGTTTTTCTTTGATAAAGTGCTTGTCAATTTCAATATGCTTTGTCCGATCATGTTGTACCGGATTGTGAGCTATGCTAATTGCAGCTTTGTTGTCACAGTAAAGTCTCATAGGTCCATCCCATTGAATCTTTAAATCTTCAAGAATGATTTTCAACCATAAAAGTTCACACATACCTTAAGCCATTGCTCTGAATTCAGCCTTTGCATTTGACCGAGCTACTACATTTTGTTTTTTACTTTTCCATGTCACAAGATTTCCCCTGAAAAAGGTGCAATACCCTGAGGTCAATCTTCTATCATCAATTGATGCGGCAAAATTAGCATTAGTGTATGCCTTAAGCACTAATCCTCCATTTCTTCTAAATAAAATACCTTTCCTTGGCATTCCTTTGTGATACTGTAGTACTCTATAGGTTACCGGTAGATGAACTTCCTTTGGATTATGCATAAACTGGCTAATCAGACCCACTGCATATGCTATATCTGGTCATGTGTGAGATAGATAAATAAGTATTCCTACTAGGCATTGATACATTTCTTTATCTACCGCATCATCTTTTTTTGCTTTCCCAAGTTTAAGATTAGGATCCATGGGTGTATTTGTGGGCCTACATGCTATCTTGCTAGTTTCTTTGAGAAAATCTGTGACATACTTTTGCTAAGAGATAAAAATTCCTTCCCTAGAGTGAGCAACCTCTATTCCAAGAAAATACTTTAGCCTTTCTAACTCTTTGATTTCAAATTTTTAGCCAAGTATTGCCTTAAGGCCTGTTTCTCGTTGACATCATCTCCCGTCACTATTATGTCATCCACATATACTAATAGTGCTGTAACTCCCCCTAAAGGAGAATGTTTAATAAATAATGTATGATCTCCTTGGTTTTGTTTTTACCCCTTATTCAATATAACTCTCGCAAATCTTCTAAACCATGCTCATAGTGACTGTTTGAGGCTATATAAGGCCTTTTTTAATTTACACACAGTATAAGTTGCTAACTTCTTTTCGTAACCAGGTAGAACCTCCATATAAATCTCTTCATCGAGTTCCCCATGCAAGAAAGCATTCTTGACATCAATTTGTTGCAAATCCTATCCCTAATTCTCTGCTAGTGATAACAATAATCTAACTGTATTCATTTTTGCAACTAGAGTGAAAGTCTCTAGGTAGTTAATTCCATAGGTCTAAGTGTATCCTTTGGCTACCAACTATGCTTTGTACCTCTTAATCGACCCATCTGGCTTATACTTCACTGTATACACCCATTTACAGCCCACTGGTTTCTTTCCTTCTGATAACTTCCCAATTCCCAAGTTTTGTTCTTTTCCAATGCCTCCATCTCCATATTCTTAGCTTGTTTCCATTTTTCATGAGACAAAGCCTCAGATAAAGTAGTAGGATAGAGATAGTGTTTAGGCTTACAAGAAACATTATATGTTTTGGTGAAAATTTCTCAAATGACAAAAAATATGCAAATAGATATAAAGGCTGCTTTGTGCACTTCCTAGTTCCTTTCCTAATAGCAATCAAAAGTTCTTGATCATCATTATTTAAATATAATTGAGTATTAGGATTGGAATTTGTTACCTCATTCGAAGAATTTGAGTTGGACTCTTGAACTTGCATAGGTTCAAGAATAGCCATCTTCTTCCTTATGAACACCTTATTTTTATCAAATCTTATATCTCTTAAAGCAGAATCAATCATAGGTTTAGGCATAGATGGTTCACCTAATGTCTCTAGTATAGCTTCAGGTTTGGCTGCATGTGTAGGCATAGGATTAGACACAGGTTTAGACCTGGGTTCAAACATAAACGCAGGTTCAAACACAGACACAGGTTCAGATACAGGATCAGATACTGGATTAGACAAATTCTTAGAAGGTGTGTATGTAGGAAGTGATGGCAAGTCAAGTAAAAAACCTTCTCTATCCTTATCTTCCATAGTTAAATTCTTCTCTTAAAGATAAGGATTGTTGAATATGACTCTCATTTATTGAACATGTTATCTATGGAGACATAGAACTTTTTTTATAGAGGATGATAGCACTTATACCTTTTTTAAGTTGAGGAATAGCCTATAAAAACACATTTTAGAGCCCTTGGATCCAATTTCCCCCTACTTTGACTATGAACATGAATAAATGACATGCACCTAAAAGCCTAGGTACAAGGTTATTTGTTGTGTTTAGATTAGGGTAAAATATGGTTAGTATGTCCATAGGATTCTTGAAGCCTAATGCTCTCGATGGTAAACGATTTATTAGGTAAGTGGTTGTAAGAAACGCTTCGCCCCAAAAAAGTTTTAGGCACACTTTTTTGAAACAACAAGGCTCGTGTCTTTTTAAAAAGATAACCATTTTTCCTTTCTGCTACTCCATGTTGTTGTGGAGTAATTACACATGATGACTCATGTATAATCCCTTCCTTTTGGAAAAATTGAGTGAGAACTTGATTGAAATAGTCCTTGGCATTATGACATAAACCTGCTGATATTGACTCTAAATTAATTTTTATCATGAAATAGAAATTAGGGACTATGGTACTAACATCAGATTTATGCTTAAGAAGAGTAACCCAAGTGACACGAGTGCAATCATCTATGAAAGAAATAAACCACCTTGCCCTAGAAACATTAGGAATAGTAAAAAAACCCCATATATCGCTATAAATAAGATGAAAATGAACATGGCTTCTTTTATTACTAATCGAAAAAGGTACATGCTTGTGTTTAGCAAGCTTACACACCTCACACTGAAAATGTTCAACATCTAATTCTCTAAAATATGATGGAAACATTAACTTTAATTATCCTAAATGATGGATGTCCAAGTCTATTGTGATAGAGTAAAATTTTCTCTTTATTAGATAAAACTAACTCTGATATGAGAGAAAAAGACAATCTATCCTTGGTCATGTTTGGCGGAAGTGATGTGTCAAGATAATAAAGGCCATTCCTTTCCCTAGCACATCGAATCATCCTTCTCGAATCCTTGTCCTAAAATATACAATAATTGCTTTCAAAAATCACATCGCAGCAAAGATCTTTGGTGAGTTTTTGTATAGAGACTAGGTTTGTAGACAATTTGGGAACATGAAGAACATTTTTAAGGGTCACCAATGGGGTAATTCTAACATCTCCTAAACCTGCTATCGTGATCAGAAACCCATCAGCAGTGGCTTTCTTTGTATTGCTTGGACACAGGGAATAGGTAGAAACTTTATTTGATAGGTGTGTCATGTGATCTGTTACTCTTGAGTCTATGACCCAAGAGTCGGTAAAGGCTATATTCAAGACATTTAATCCAACAAAAGATGGAAACTTACCTGAATATGCTAAAAAACAAGTACCTAGAGATTTTTCATGTTTTTCATAGCTTTTGATAAGTGATCTTACTCTTTTAATCTCTTCTTAGTTCAGACCACCTAACTCGTTTGAAAAACTTATAACTATGTGGGCTTGCCCTTTGTTATTTTATTGTCCTCCTTTTTGACCCCATTCTCGACTTGCAGGCTTCCCATGAAGTTTCCAGCACTTGTCATGGGTGTGACGAGACTTCTTGCAATAAGTACAAAACAGTCCATCACGATTCTGAGTTTTCTGTTGGCCTCTTTTCTCTTCTTCAAATGCTGTTCCCTTTTCTCCTGCCATCATGGCAGAACTATCAGTGCTTAGTGGTTCAAGCATCAGTCCCCTTCTACTTTCTTCACTTCGAATTAAGGCCACCGTTTCATTAAAACATGGAACCTCT
>JBBYHL010007573.1:0-12188 GCA_038381835.1 Adansonia madagascariensis
CCTAGGAGAAAGTGGCATCTATCCATCTTTGCCTTGTGACGAATATTCAACAAGAGCCAAAAGAAGCAACTGTAGACACACTACTCTATTCGGGCTAATTTTTTGGCATCTTAGGACTTAAGTAAGAGGTTATTGTTTTAGACATCATTGAGGTCATTTGGACAAACATGGATTAGTTCCCTATCATTCTTAGTCATGGTAAAAGATTTGAAAGCCAAAGTGCATAAAATCTACATTTACATAAGTAAGTATCAATATATGGCCTTTAGGTATTGATACAAGGTTTCACGTCACTAAAATTCAAATTTTCACATTTTGCATCGATACAAGAGGGTAGTGTATCAATAAGGTGCTTCTATATTGTTACATAGACCTTTTGTATCAATATTAGGCTTTATAGTAGCTTAAAAATCCATTTTGGTTAGTAAGTATCAATATAAAGAGTGTTGGTATCAAAACTAGCCTCTAAGTATAAATATCAGTTTATTGTATTAATACCTAGAGTAAAAATTTGCCCAAGTATTGATGCAATACACATTGTATCGATACTCTAAGGCTAAAATGCCTAGTTCATGCCATTTTGACCTCTTTGCACCAGGACATTAAAACATGAATCAGACCATGTTTTTGGCATTGAAAATCATCTAAATTCATAGCAAGCCTCAACATTGACTTATGATTAGATTTTAATAAATTTTTGAGGCTTAAATAGTGATGACAAGGGACATTTTCATTACATAATTCCATTTGCTAGAGGGCAAACTTGGACTTTCTCATTACCTAGCTATTAAAAGTTGCTTTGATTCACCGTAAGGATTTAGTGGGTAGCTGAGCATAGTACTTTGTCCATACATGAGGTATATGCACGAAAACCCAAAATACCCTTGCTTTTTACATATGCTGCTCATTATTCACATGGTCATATAAAGCCAACATTCTCAACTGAACAAACTACATTCACATTTCAAAAACTTTCTAACACATTCAAACATTCTCTAAGAACTCTCTTTATGCATTATCCTCTCAAAAAACCCTTTATTCCCATAACTTCTTAGAACCACCATCGAAAACCTTGCAAAGCCCTCTATTTCACCTTTTGCTCACCTCAAAACCTTTACTCCATTGTTAGCACATCCCTTAAGCTCATTTTGGCCACCCTTTTCTTGCTAATCAATAGCAAAGAGAGTGGAAAAGGTGAGCTCTAAAGCAAGGTTTGAAGCTATATAGTATAACTTTCATTTCTTTCTTGTCTTATTTTCTTTTTTATCATTATTTTCATCATTTTAAAGAACATATCCTTGTGACCATGACCATATTCTAAGGAATCTTATGCATCTTATGGCCTTATTTGTGGTAAACTTAGGATTTTTTTATCTATAATGACCTCCTTTGTTGTGCTTCACCATATTTATGTGCTTAGTTTGCTATAAAAACATGTTTTAATATTGTTCTAAAAAATCTAGCAAACTTTTTTTGCTTAAACATGAACATGCCATCTCCAATGGCATGACTCTTAATTTTTATTCATGAAGCTAAACTTTCATGCATCTTATTAGTCATTGTCTTTTTTTTTTGTCATTATTTACATGGTAGGATACCATTTTTACTTGTCTAAAAATGCTAGTTATATTCATTGTCATTAATGTCATATTTATCTCGCAATATATTTGTCAAAATAGCATTTTTGTGCATCTTATTACTCACTTTCATTCATTTTTGTCAACATTTACATGTCAAGATACCATTTTTATTTGTTTAAGCATGCTATTTATGTTTGTTTTCATAAATGTCTAATCTTAGGAAAGATCAAGTTTTATGTTTGGATTCAATAGTTATTTAGGTTAAATGTTCTATTTTAAAAATAAAAATGCTTCTTTTATTGTCTAAAGTGGCTTGTGTCATAACCTTTTGCCTAAAGACTTTATGTTTGCAACATGGTCAACGACCTCTTTTATTATCCCAAACTACTCTAGGTTTGTGTAAATGAGCTTGTTAAGCCCATATCACTCATTCCTTTCTATCATGGAGGTTTGGATACCCATGACCCGAGTTTAGTCTTAAGAGATGAAAAAATAAAAAAAAATCTCCTATTTTTGTCCTAATAGCACTATAGTCATGAATTGAAAAATTATTTTCAAAACTTAAACCATTTTTCACAAATTTTATGATATTTTTCCCTAAAAAGGCATTAAATTACCTTTCCAAAGGTATTTTGTTTGCCCTCAGATTATTTCGAACAAGGAAGATACAATTTTTTGAATTAAGGCTATTTGAACCCTTAGAATCAGTGATTTGCATTTTGTTTGAGCCATTTCGACCCACGAAATGATTTTTTCTAAATTCTAAAAATATTTTTTATAAAAATTTCTTGAAATTCACTTTCGAGAAGGTATGTTTGTGATTTAATGATTACATACGAGCTGAAATGATTTTTCAAAATTCATCCCACCCTTTCTGCTATTAACGTCGCACTAGGCCTAGCTTAATATTTCCATTTGGAAGTTGATTTTTTAGGATTTTTGAATTAATTTTATAGTAATGCTTGTCAAGTTACCTTGACAATGGTACCTTATGCAACTCTTGGAACCTTTGAATTCACCAAAATAAAATAAAAAAAGAGGACAACATAATGCTATCCTCTATTTTTGGCATTAGTCAAAATCAATTGATTTCCTCTAAATCCCACTTTAAAATGTTTAGATGCCTCCATGTGATGTCGATTAGTCTGTTTGAGTCAAAAAATATGCATCAACCCATACATCCAAATCAAGGCATAAGCAATCTTTGTCGTGTCACCTTATTTTTATAAATTTCCTTTTTAATAAAAAATCACTTATTTTGTCAAGAATTCTTTAAAAATGTCATTTTGTCAAGAAATTATTGAACCTTTGTCAAGAAAAATCTATCCAGCTTGTCTTTCCAATATCATCAAAGTTTTCATCTATGGGGATGTTTTAACCCATTCAAGAGGATACTCCAATCTTGCTTTTATAAACATGATTCAAATTTTCAAAAATCACTAAAATTTTCATCTTCGATGATACTTTAACCCAGGATTTTGAAAGGATACTCCAACCTTACTTTTCAAAATTTGTCAACAAAAAAAATAAATTTTCTCTATCTTTGGTCACTCCAATCTTTTGCTAAATTTAAACCCAATTTTCATGCCTCAATTAATCAATGGATCTGAAAGCATCTCCAAAATTATCAACTTAGTAATTTCATGATAATTGATGATAATTACGAGATACATTTTCATCATCCCTATCTCTCCCTTTTGTTGTTTTGTGTGATTTATCTTATGCGTTGTTATTTTTTTTCATCGTACTGACATGTTTCCTTTGTGATAATAATTTTGCACCATATTTCCAAAATTATTTTTGAAAAATTATAAGGTAATGTTCTGTATTGGTGTCTATCCAGTGGTTGATACAAAATATCTAATCTTAAAAAAAAGTAAATTTGAAAAATATTTTAATAAAAAATCCCTAGGTTCCCCATCTATTCGGGTGCATACACAATTTAAATTTTTTTATCTAAAACCTAGGTTTATTTTATTCAAAGTCATGCATGAATTATATTTAAATAATGACAAGTCAAAATTGAGGGAACCAAAACTAAGTTAACATGGTTAAAAAGTACTAATTTCAAGTATCACAGGGAGGTTTGTACCTCCTTATGTGCAACCAACTCCCAGACCCAATCATTAAATCTTTGAATTATGCAAACTATGGAATCATTGTTTAGAGTTTTGTAACTTTGAATATTAGATTCAATAGGCATCCAATCACACCTAGCTTAAATAATTGCTAGCGACTCTAATTGTTATCCACTTCATGGTGGCCACCTAAGACTAGTTGGATGAGCAATTCATCGGATGGTCCCTTTTCATGGCCAAGAGTAAGAATCCATACTTACTCGCTCCCATCGTGTCAAAAAAAGGAAGAGTCTTGATCAAAAAGACATATCCCCATCAAAAAATAGTTTAAATCATGTGTGCTTCTTTCGTAAGAGGCACATTGTCAATAATTGATTATTTTTCAAGGTATTTTTTTTAAACATGGTCTACATACCTTACCTTATCTCTTATTTTTTAGGGTTGTAAAATTATTTCCTCTCCTAATTCCCCTATAACGTAACTCAAGGTTTCTTTATTACAAATGTAATTAGCTGTATTAAAGTGTAGAATTAGGATTAGTTAGAAAATTTTGTAACCTGAAGAATGAGATCCAAGCGAAGGCACCATGAAGCTTGGGAGATTGTAAAATGACTTATGACAATCTTGTATGTAATCATCTAAGAATTGACCAAGTAATTTTCTTTGGTGGCTCGAGGAAGTTACATTAGTATTGTCCATAATCATCCATGTAGTATGCATGATATTAAGTCACATGTTACGCATGATAAAGATAGCTTCCATTATTCATAACAAGATACCTAAGTTTTGAGAGTTGGGATTTATTAAGCTGATTCAAGGTCTCAATTGTCTAAACTACTTGAGTTATGAATAATAGGTTTTACTAAACTAATTTTGTGTTGTCTAGATGCATACAACTTGACTACATGGTGTTAAAGGCAAAAGTTAGGCAAAATTTATATGATACATTTAGGCAAAGAGTTGCTACCTAACTGATCTGAGAGTTGCATAGAGATGCAATGGCAAGCTATGTTGCATAGCTAATAAGACATGTTGAGATTTGTTAAGCCAACTCAAGGTCAAAACATCTTAAAAAGGGTCTCAACCCATAAGAAATAGCTTGAAAAGAATTTAAAATAATAGTGAGTGCTATTATCTCAAAAAATTAGTTAGAGAACCAATAAAGATTCAATACCTTATCTTAAATTGGTTTGTTATAAAAAACTAATTTATATTTTTTCCATACTATGTTGTTGAAATAGGATTTATAGTAATTGTATTGCAAGGCATATTTGATGCCATTAGCCCAAAGTGTTTGGACGGTGAAAAATGTTCTCAATAAAAGGAAGCTTAGTTGTTCCCATATGTTTGCAATTAAGTTGAACCATTATACTATTGATTCTTCTAACAAGATAATTGTTTGTGAAGTGGATCAAACTTACGTAAAGACATAAGATTGTTAAGAATAGTAAATGAATGGGCTCTAATAAGGTTGTCCTAAAGGATGGGTAATGGCATAAGAGTTACGACAACTATCATTGTGACCTATGCTTCATTATTGCCCTCAAGCATGACCTTGGAACTCAAAGAATGTCTTTAAATTCTAAGATTGTCTAGAAACATTATTTTAGTTTCAATTATGGTTTCAAGCTTAAGATGAAAAATAATAGTTGTTCAATAATCCTAAAAGACATGATCTATGCATAGGGCACATTATAGAATAGCCTATTTGTTCTGAATCCAAAAATGCTTTTACTTAATATAAATATAGAGAAAGCAAAGAAAAATGATCCAACTAAGACCTATGTCAATGATCACTAAGGATATAGGTATGGTTACTTAATGAAGAGTAAGTCCAAAGTTTTTTAAAAGTTTAAAGAGTTTAAGGCGAAAGTAGAGAAACAAACTACCAAGAGTATTCTTTTAATAGATCCAATCGAGGAGAAGAATATTTAGGTTAGGAATTCTTATATCATTTAATAGAAAATAGTATTCTATCTTAATAGACTCCACCCGAAACTCAGCAACATAACAAGGTATGTGAAAGGAGAAATCAAACTGTGTTAGACATGGTTCATTCCATGACATCTAAGGCAAGCCTTCTCATATCCTTTTGGATATATGCCTTAAAAACTACCACTTATCTTCTAAATAAGGTTCCAACCAAATCTATGGATAAAACACCATATGAGATATGGTATGGTAAAAGACCAATTTTGTCTCATATCAAAATTTGGCCTATTTTTTTTATGTGAAGCGAGTAGTGTCTAGAAAGCTCAAAGCTAGGTCAGATAAATGTACATTTATAGGGTATCCTAATAAAACTTTTAGATATTACTTCTGCAACTTGACTGATCAAAAGGTAATTGTTTTAAAACATGCCATCTTCTTAAAGAAAGAGTTTCTACTAGAAGAGTTTAATAAGAGTAAAATTAATCTTGGAGAAGTTTAAGAGCCATAAATAGATATTCCAATGGAATTGGAGTTAAGGGATGAAACATTAGATGTTCTACCTAAAACTCAAGAAACATAAGAACTCTAATAATACAGTAAGATCAGGCAAGCTTTCAACAGATATAGATTTCTCATGTACATTAATGATATTCCAACTGATACTTAACCTACCATTTATGAGGAAGGAATGTCTAACATTGATTCCTGAAATGCCATGAAATATGAAATGAATACCGTGGAGGTTAACCAAGTACGGTCTTTGGTTGACCAACCTGAAGGGATCAAACCTATGGGTGCAAATGGGTCTTTAAAAGAAAAATTGATGTGGATGGAAACATGCAAACATATAAGGCTAGACTAGTGGCAAAAGGTTATTATAAGGAAACCTTATCACCGGTTACTATAGTAAAATCCATTTAGATTATGCTTGCTACTGCTGTGTACTATGATTACAAGATATGGAACATGGATGTGAAAATTGCATTCTTTAATGGGTACATCTAGTAGCTTGATAGATTTACATCTAAGTCAAATCATATCAAGTATGTAGGCTTTAGAAGTCCATTCATGGACTAAAGCAAGCTTCACAGAGTTGGAACATTAGATTTGATAAAGCAATGAAAGAATTTGGTTTTAAGAAAAATCTTGATGATCTTTGTGCTAACAAGAAGATAAGTAGATAGGCCATGATTTTCCTAGTGCTATATGTTGATGATATATTCTCATAGGAAACAACATACCTTTGCTACAGGCTAATAAGCTCTAGCTATCCAATAGCTCTCCATAGAGGACTTAGGAGAAGTAGCTTTTATTTTAAGAACTAAGATTTATAGGGATAGATCGAAATGAATGCTTGGCCTATCCCAATCCACCTATATAGGCAAGATATTGAAAGGTGTAGCATGGAAAACTCTGAGAGAAGAAACATGACTATGTATATGGTGTACATTACTCAAAACAGTTATGTCCTAGGACATTAGATGGAAGACATGTTGGAGTAGCTGGAGTCTTTGTTAGGGGTTACTCTATTGCTAGCTTTAATATGATTGGGTTGATAGCAAATCACAAAATGGTTTTGTATTTACCCTTAGTGGTGCTAGTGGGAGATTGTTAGTGTAAACATTGTAAGCCAATCAAAGTTGCTTGTAATGTGCTGGCTTTTAGACATTTGATGTAAAATACATTATATATTATTAATGTTAATGAAATATTTCTTTATCCATAAGTTATACTATAATTTTTATTAATAGCTTATGAAGATAAAGCCTGTGAAACATATTAGCTTTGGAAAGGAATTGTAAAGAGTTGCAATTGTGAGATCCTTATTCATCAAAGCCGTATTTCTAAAACTATTCTTGGTCATCGTATTATCAAGATTAGGGATTGGCAATGCAAAAAAACTGGCACATGTTAAGCCTCCATGCATATGATGCATGCAACTGACCTCATGAGTTAAAGTATAGTGATACTTGGGATAACATATGGGTATTTTTATGGTAACAAGTTCACTAAACTTGACTCACTATGAGAATTCCATTTGGTACTTCACTTAAGTGTCTTTGGAAAATACTCTCATGTGTTAGTAGTGTGAGTGATCCTTAGACTTGTGATAGCACATCACCTTGTATGTGAATTATCATAATTAAAGATCATAATGAATGAGTCTACAATGGATGGATACCAAAATAAGGGTGGTTTTAGGTATGATATGAAACATAATGAAGGTGAATAAGTGGTCCAAAGAAGATTCATCACCCTAAGTGATTTGAAAGGACATATCTCACATGTACTTAGCTTTTGTTAATTTAAAGACCTTGGTTAAGGCTAGACTGATTACGCACTTAACACATAGGGATTGCATACTAATATAGTCTAAGAGTAGACAATAACCCATGCTCCAGCTCATTCTAGGATATAAGATGAAAGGATCAAATTACATTGACATACTGTACGCTAAAATGCTTGTCAAACCATATTGACTCTCTCGACATTTGGGTGGCCATGATGCATTGCTAAATGCGCTCATTGTCTATAAATATAAATATTCTTAACTAAATTAATTTATATTTATTGCCAACATATTGGGGGCCCAATGGGTCGTACATATAAAGGTGATTTTATGGAATTAAAAAGGGATTGGACTAAATTATAGAGATATTGATCTCGTAGGAACTTACTTGAATAGTTTAATTAAGTCTAGGGGTTAAAGTGCGATTAAACCAAAACTTTATTATGCCTTTAACCTAACTATATATTAGTAGTGTTTTATCATCCCTTAAGGTGAAAAGGTGTTTTTGCTATCCTTGAATTTTTAGGAGATTAAGCACTTTTTGCTAGGATTTTTTATTTAGCTGCACACTTAAGTAAAGGTAAAGAAAAATGTTTTTTTCTTGATTCTTCAATCTGGCAAAGGTCTTTAATCAAAAGCAAGGTTTATGAAACCTAAGACGCTAGCATAGCTCTTAAAAAAAGCAATCCAAACATTGTGAAGGTTTCCTAAGTCACTGGTGTGGATCACTATTGGAGGTCAGAAAATTGGACAGCTTTACAGTGTACAAGAATAAGCAAAGATCAAATCTAATAAGGGATTTTGACAATCCTAGTTTAAGGTATGATTTTTGATTCCGTGTTTTTGAATTTTTTAGATCGGTTAAAGTGCGCAAGTAGATTCCTAAATGGAATTTGGTATTGTTTTAATTTATTTTTTCGCTATGTAATTTAATAATTGTTATTAAATTTATTATTTTGTTTGTTTTAGCATGACACGATTTCCATCATGACTCACATTAAGGCTCACCAAGTTTTAAACTTAATCAAACACATTTAAGCACTTAAAAATATTTTTATTTTGCTCTAAATCAGCTTTAATTCAAGCTATTTTATTTAATATCCCTAAATTACTCATTAAAGAGCTTATTAAATAAAACCAAACTTTGATTCACCTATTGATTAAATGAACCAAAGCTTGTCCTTAAGAAATCTTTTTGAGAAAACAATGTTTTTATTCAACATAAACATCCTATCATGCATTTACTCACCCAAATAGAATACTATCTTAAGGTTCTAATATCTAAACATTTACAAAACATATTCTATCACCAAAAGAAATCATGGTCGAATGCTTCTAAATATAATTAGGCTTATCTATTAATTAATTCTCATGAAATTCTCATCATTCACCAATCAAGCATAAGAAAACAAGCTTGAATTCAATTCAATCAACATGTTTAACAATCAATTCATGCTTTTCACATTTAAGCTCATCAATTAAACAAGTAAGCTTTAAGGTCAATCAATTAGGCAAAAATTCTAGCTTACTCAACTTCGATGCAACTTAATTCATCTAGTTTTCACCAATTAAGCATTAATTATGTAAAACCCATGCAAGTACATTAAGAAATCATTGTAGCCGAACCTAGATGGAGCTTCTTTAACTTATTCAAGCACTTTACCTAGCTTAAGAACTTATGATTTCATCATTTTTCACTAAATTCAAGTTTTATTCAACTAGTTTAAAGCTCAAATCAATTCACACTAGCTTAAATTAGCAAGATCATATGAAATTAAATCAATTAAGCTCAAGATCCTAGAATTTTAAGCTAGCTGACCTTATTTCTTTCCATTTCCATTTGTTCAAACATCTAATTAAGCTAGAAAATTATGATTTCATCATCTAAACATTAAGATTTTAGCTCAGCATCATCAAAACCTACCTCAACTAAGCTTTAATCATCAATTTCCTAAAAATTTAAGTTGGCCAAAACCTAGGTCTAGGAGTTTCATTTCATTCAAAGCTAGATCAATCTCATTAAACATGATTGCAAGTTAAATTTTAGCAATTGATCATGTAATCACACTTAGAAAATAATGATATCACGTAAATCATAACTTAAAATCAAGTTAACACATCATAAAATCATGATCCAAGATGGCTGAGCACCATAGAGCAAGAATACATCATGGCCCAATCATTAATCAAACATAGAAAGCATGAATCAATCATCAACACATGCTAATTAACTTGAAATTAAAGAGAAAAGTTTAAAGATTATACTTAGAGCTAGATCCTGCTTTAAAGATGATGAGAGCTTGAGAGAGAAAAAGAATTCTAGAAAAATCTAAAATTTGCTAAATGATTAAAAGTTGTTTTCTCATGGCTAATTGCCTCTATTTATAGGCCTCAAAGTTGGTGATTTAAGCTTTAATCACCCTTAGGTGATTTAGCTTAATCACTAACCTTCTAACTAATTTTAGGGGAAATTATAATTATGTCATTCATGAATCGATGAACAAAATTATCACATTAACCACATTTTGAATTTGGCCAAGCCATGTTCCTACACTAATCTATGTATACCTTTTTATTCCATTCAATTAGCCATGATGTGCACATATGAAAGTGTAATTAAATGTATAACTTTTTATTTCATTCATTTGACCATGATGTGCACATCTTAAAATGCAATTGCATGTTCTTTCCTGTAGTAAAAGTAATGATTTTCTCTAGAAAAATTTGAAATTTCCTATCTTGGACCTTTCAGATTAAGCCTTGAGAATTCTCGATACTCTAAATTCTTAAGGTCCTTTTATGATTCAGTCTTGATTATACTTTTTTAATGTAAAGTTTATGTTTAATTTCATTTTTAGTGTAATTAATTTTGAAATTCGAGTTGTAAAACTCTTTCAATTTCAAAATCTAACTCTAGGCTAAAAAGTTGACATTTTACAATTGACTTTGCCTAAAGTTGACTTTGCCACTATGTTAACTTTTGATTATGACTTCTAAAACAAGTCTCTTTTTCATCCAAATGTCATTAATAACTACTTTAATCATCTTAAAAGACTTATACCAGTCAATTTCTGACATTCTCAGATTTTTTGACTAGGGTCTCGATTTTTCTAAATCTGGCACCAAACTTCTAAGTCAGACAATTAAGCCCAAATGCTTTATTATGTTAAACTAGGCTCATAGGAACAAATCAAAACCTTAATTGGACCTTTTTATTGTCTATAACTCATTCGAAAAGATCTAGAACTAGAACCCTTAAAACCAAATAATAATTAATTAGGGGCTCGAAAAAAATTAAGTGTTCACAGCTGCCCCTCTTTAAAGGTTGCTAAGAACTTAGGAAGAAGGCAAAACTAAATAGATAAATTTCATCTGAGTACTAATAAAGTGAGAAGAAATATTCTTTTTTATGCATATGATTTTCTAACTAACTATACCTAATCTAAATACAAAGAAAGTGTCAATCTTCATCAACCTTTTGCCTAACTGATGAAGTGCCAATTCTGCTACTCTTTTGCTTAACTAAAAAAATTAGACTTTTAATAGGAAAATTAAAGATAATGCTATCGCAACGTACCCCGGGGTGGATCCTCACTGATCTATGGGTGCGCACGACTTAAAATATTTTTCTGACTTGAAAATTTTTTCTTGACCGAGACTTTTCTTTTGTGATGTGATAAGAGCGAGAAAGTATAGACTCTCGACTTGTGATACAGTGAGGGGGGACCATCAGACGAGTCGCTCATCTTATTGGTCTCGGATACCCATCACAAAATGGCCAACGCTTGGAGTCGCCACCAATCATTTTAGGCTAGCCATGATTGGATTCCTATTGAAACCTATGTTTTGAGTTACGAAACTCATAACATCGATCTCGTGATCTACATAATACCAAGATTTGTTACTTGGGTTTGGGAGTTGGTTATGCACGATGAGGTACGAACCTCTTTGTGACTCCCGAAATCAATACCTTACTAGCTATGTCTTATCTCGGTTTCGATTCTTTCGATCTTAACTTATCACTATTTTGATATAACCTTTCTTTTAATGCATGATCTTATAGAAATACAAATCTAGGTTTTGATGAAAAAGATTAATCTCATATACACCCCAGAGAGATAGAGAATATAGAGATTTTCAATAAAATGACTTCTTGATTTTACTTTCAAAATGGAATGTTTCACTTTGGGCACTAGAGAGATACCCATGCGGAATATTACCCTTAATTTTTTTTGGAAACGTTTTGAAAACATGAATGCAAATAATCATCACAAAGAAATCATGTTAGTAAGGCAATAAATGAAATAA
>JBBYHL010007583.1:0-12187 GCA_038381835.1 Adansonia madagascariensis
CGCCATCCCACTCCAACAAAATGGTGTCTATTTGTCTTTGTCCTATTCCTAATACTTAGCAACGGCTAAAGAAAGGGCAATTATAGATATCTTATTTTGTTCGATCCACTTTTGGCATCCTAAGACTCAACTAAAAGATGATAAAATCAAAAAGTAATAGAAAAATAGGAGACGACTGTCGGGTGCCATGTCCCCAGGAACTATTATGTGACACGATACTAGGTGAAAAAATTTTTTAAGAAGGTCTGAAATGCCTATGGGTCGTATTAAGGAAAAATATGAAAATGAGGTATCAAAGGCTACTTTTCATGGTATCACTAGAGTTATTCAAATGAGTACACAAATCAATTTTCTTCTATTTGAGACCAAGTTAAGGAAAATTGAGAAGCCATAGGTACGTGCAAGTTATATTGGTGTACAAGTAATGATGCGAGGCTTTATGTCACTAAAAACTTAAATTTTCACATGTAGTATTGATACAAGAAGGTTTATCAATACCTAGCATGTTTATTTCGATACAGACCTTGGTAATAGCTAAATCTATGATTTTTAGCAAAATATATCGATACACAACCATGAGTATTAATACAAATCCATAAAGTATCGATATAGGCCTTTAAGTCTCGAGATTGCAAACATTTTTTGCTCTTAGTATCGAGACATAGCTCATTGTATTGATACTCATGGGTAAAAATTAATCGATACAACATGTTTTGTATCGATACGCGAAGGCATTTTTGCCTAGTTTGAGCCACTTTTTAGCCTTTAAAAACCCTATTTAAACATGTTTTTGCACCAAGAAGCTTTCATAAATCATTACAAACCTCAACTATCAACTCATGAATGGATTCAAACAAATTTTTAGAGCCCAAACAATCAATGACAAAGGTCACTTTCATAAGATATATAGTTATAAGAGGGTATGGTAGACATCTCCCTAGTTACAAGCTGTCATAGCTTTCTTGCTTAGCATGGTAGAACCAATAGGAAGAGAGTCAGCTGAGCATGGTAGTTAGAGATGTCCCTGGTGCAGGAGGAAAGGATAAAAAATACCCTTGCATTATCTTCTAAAAGCAAGGGCTAAGCATTGAATAGGGGACTCTCATCATCTAAAAGAAAAAAAGACTTGAGCCATTTAAAAAAAAACTCCCTAGCAATTTTGAAGGACTCCATCTATTCCTAAAATCCTCTAGCAAATCCAATTTCAAAAACTCACCAAAAACTCTATTCCATTACCTTTCACCCTTAACCAACCTTTATTCCCGTAGCTCTTTAAAACTAACCCCATTGCTCCGAGAGGACACTCTAACTCCATTTTTAATTAAAAATCTAAATTTTCTCTTCATTGCTAAATATTTCCCTAACTCTATCTTTGAGGATACTCTAACCCCACTACTTAAAGGGGATACTCCAACCCTATTTTTAATTAAATATTCAAATTTTCTCTTTATTGCTAAATATTTTCCTTACTCTATCTTTGGGGATACTCTAACCCTACCTCTTCGAGGGGATACTCCACTCCGCTTTACCTCAAAAAACCTAAAATTTTTTCTCTTTCGGGTATCTTAAAATGCTTTGATTAAAATCATCTTTGTTCCTCAAATCACCACTGAATCCAAACCTGTCCCTAAAATTGTCATCCTGATTATTCTTTAATAACTGAAGGCAATTATAAGATACATTTCGATCGCCCCTCCTTTTTCATATTCTTTTGTTTGTGATTGCCTGTTTATGATATTATCATATTTCTCATTTTTTGTCTTACTGATACATTTCTTTTTGTAATGATTATTATAAATTCATGTTTAAAATTTTTTTTCAAGAAAATTTATGAGGTAATGTTCCATGTTGGTATCTCTCCAGTGCCTAATATGAAATGTCCAACTTTTTGAATTCGATCCTAACATTATTTTCTCAAAAATCCCTATGTTCCTCACATCTCTAATGTGCATAGGTGATCTAATTTTCTTTAAAAACCCAAATTTGTATTTTCCACCAAAACTTCAAGCATTTAAGAGGATGATTTCTAAATAAAGACTAAATGGAATTGATTTAGTCAAGACCAAAGTAAGGCATAGTTAGTAGGTACCGATTTTAGGCATCATAGGAATGCTAATTCTTCCTTACATGTAACCAACTCCTGAATGAAACTAATGAATCTTTGAGCTTTGTAGAACTTGAAATCGATGTTTCAAATTTTGTAACTCAAAATATTATTTTCAATAGGCATCTAATTCTGCATAGCTCAAAATGATTGGTTACGACTCCAAGTTCATGGCCACCTCGTAGTGGCCCTCCAAGACTAGTCAGATAAGCTATTTGCCTGATGGTTTTTTCCCACTTCTTCAAATTATTATGCCTAATTCGAATCCTGATCATGTGATAACTCAAAGGCTAAACCATAACCAACCATCATTTATTTTTAAGTCGAGCGTGCCATGCCTTTTGGATTGTTCAAAGTTTTAAAGGCGGGGCACGTGGTGATACCTAACAATAAACATTAATATTTTCAAGACTTTCTATTATTATGCTTTCTTAAAAAATGTCTTTTTTAGAAAATATTTTGTCATTTTTTACACTGAAATCTTTGAATTAACCTACCCTAAATTCATTCTATTAAACATTTCAAGTAATGGATGCTTTAAAGAAAAATTCCAATCTAGGGGCAAACGTTTTTTTTCAACTGTCACATTGCTATGCTTTCCCTGAGTGCATAACCAACTATTCCAGACTTTTAAGTAGCCTCTTTCCTTATGGCATCCAAATCTAACTATTTCGCATTAATCAGTGCTTAAACCTTCTTATTTAGGCATATGTAATTCTCTAATGTGACCTTCAATCCCATAATGATAATCATAGTATGCATTTTTATCATACCAAATCGAGTATGGTGGTTGAATAGGCTCACCGAAACTATAGTGAGGAGTTGGTTTTCAACAAGTAAAGGCACTAACTCAGAATTAGAGATAGGAAGTAGTTGAAATTAAGCCTTTTTCCTGACTTTTTTGGCTGCCTTTAACTGAGCATATTAAATGGAGGACTTCGGGTAAATCTATATGTTAGAGAGTTTTTAGGGTAATTATATCGAGATGCCATGGGTATTGATGTGGCCTTTAAGAGGTACTAGCCTCAAAGGAGTAAAATAGTGTAGGAAATTGAGGATATAAGGCAAAGCTTCCCATTGTGGCTTGAACCTTTTTCTTTTTTCTTTTGGACACCCTATGCTCTTTGGCACTAGGTGTCTTACCTTTTTAAAGCTTCCATTTTTAATTGCATTTTCAATAATTTCCCCAGATATGACAATGTCAGCAAAATTCTTATAGCATTCCCCATAAGCCTGTTGTAGAAAAGACTAGGTAATGTCTCCAAAAAGCAGATCATCATCTCCTTCTTTGTCAATGATGGATGCACCTGAGTCACTTCATCCTTCCATTTCTGTGCATATTGCCAAAATGTTTTAATGGGCTTTTTCTCCATATTTTACAATGACAATCTATTGGAGCCTAATACTTTACATGCTCATGCTGGTCTAGGAAAGCTCGAGTTAAGTACGATCATATTTAAACCTTATCCTCATCTAATATAATATACCATAGAGCTCAAACATTGGTTAAACTATCATTGAAACAACGGAACAATAATTTACCATTCTCCTGCACCTGAGCCACTTCATCCCTCCATTTCTGTGCATATTGCCAAAATGTTTTAATGGGCTTTTTCTCCATATTTTACAACGATAATCTATCGGACCTAATCCTTTACATGCTCATGCTGGTCTACGAAAGCTCGAGTTAAGTAAGACCATATTTAAACCTTATCCTCATCTAATATAATATACCATAGAGCTCTAACATCAGTTAAACTATCATTGAAACCATGGATCAATAATTTACCATTCTTCTGCACCTGAGCCGCTTCATCCCTCCATTTCTGTGCATATTGCCAAAATGTTTTAATGGGCTTTTTCTCCATATTTTACAACGATAATCTATCGGACCTAATCCTTTACATGCTCATGCTGGTCTACGAAAGCTCGAGTTAAGTAAGACCATATTTAAACCTTATCCTCATCTAATATAATATACCATAGAGCTCTAACATCGGTTAAACTATCATTGAAACAATGGATCAATAATTTACCATTCTTCTGCACCTGAGCCGCTTCATCCCTCCATTTCTATGCATATTGCCAAAATGTTTTAATGGGCTTTTTCTCCATATTTTACAATGACAATCTATCGGAGCCTAATCCTTTACATGCTCATGCTGGTCTAGGAAAGCTCGAGTTAAGTAAGACCATATTTAAACCTTATCCTTATCTAATATAATATACCATAGAGCTCTAACATTGGTTAAACTATCATTGAAATAATAGATCAATAATTTACCATTCTCCTCATACCCCACCATTTTATAAGAATACATCCATATCTGAGAAACTGGACAAGTATTTCCCTTTTATTTTTCAAAATCTAAAACTTTAAATTTAGGAAGGATAACCAAACCAAACAAAGACATAGTCCTTTGGCATTTACAATCTTAAACTTGTCGATACCCTTAAAAACCTTTAATCTCTTTTCTATCACTTGCAACTCTAACTACTCTTTTGTAGCCTATTCAAATGCCTTTAGCCAATTTAGCATAATCATCAAGATCAGACACAAACAGACTAACCTAAATAGACCCTTCATTTGGCCTTTTTTTCCTAAACATATGCTACATCGCAGCCATTAGTTTTATAAACACTATAGGGAAATGTGTAGATACAAAGCTCATGGCATTTTGACTTGAGGCACAACATAATTTGCTCATGGTACACTAATTGGTTCACCCAATTCACCCATCAAATCATCTTTTCAACTTGAGCACTCAATTCCCTAACTTGCTCTATTTATTTAGCAGTAGCAATTATCAACTCCATTATCTTGGCAACTATTACCTAAGCTCTTCTTGATCTTTCATCATATTCTCTTTCATTTCCTTGAGTTTATCAAACCTTGCATACAGATTACTATCCATGCTCAATAATATCTAATGACTTAAAAGGGAAAATTTCTTCAAAAACCTTTATATTGAATCCTTAGTCTACTTTCCTAGATTCATGGGATACATGTTATAAAAAAATACGTGCATATATGCAACTGAATGCAGTCATGCTATTAATGCAACACACGAAATTCACTATTAAGCATAAATTACCTAAAAAACATTAAGGCATTGTAGTACCTTTTAAGGCAAAAAACTAATCTCTTTTTGTATGCATGAGCATTATCATCACCCTAATGCTCTAACACTGATTCCATGATGCATACAAAATAGAAAACGCAAAACAATATCATAGACTACTCACATAAAAAATAAGGACATAATACCATAAAACATCTTGAATATTCCTAGTGGTCCTAAAAATTTCATGCATAGGCTTTATAGACTTTTAGAATGGAAAGGACACATTTATTTCTATACTAGGGCTTATTCGTACCCTCTAACCAAACTCTAAAAGGCTAGCCCCGTCGATACGCAATCTTAATTTAGGGCACCAATTCCTTTTAGGACACTTTTTTAAAACTAAGCTATCATGATGTTTATAGTGTCATCATTAGCCATAAATCCAATGGTATAATGGTATGTTCAAACTTTCTTAACACTATAACATCCATGATGTAAAAACCTTAAAGTGTCCATTCACCTCAACTCGATTTTCTTTTTTAGACATGTTTTAGCCATTAACTCAATAGCCAAATAATGAATTATAATCAATATAATATAAACTTGTATCAATAGCACGATAAATATCTCAAGTGATGAAGTTCGTTCAATTCCACTTGAGATCCAAACTCAGAAAAATAAAATGAGAGAAGGTCAAAAGTGTTTCCTAGTTGTACCTAATCTCTAATACCTTTAAACTTTTGATTATGGTTAGCTAAGTTTGGATCCTATGGCTCATTATATGCATGTTAAGATGACCTTTAACGTCTGTGGTCTCCAAATCATTCCCCTTACCCGGTAAGGATAGTCGAGGCACCCCAATCTTAGGCCTACCGCAGGTTTAACGAAATGTGTTCATTCCAGGTGAGTAAATTGCTCATGTTCATACGGACTAATCATAAAAACAAGAGTAATAAAGCCTGAAGGCTTTAGATGACTAAATGGATTGTTAATCGCGTGACTGGTTAATAACCCGTATATCCTAAAATAGGTCCCATATCTTCTTCCATATGGTACTCGAAAGAAAGTCTAACGCATATGCTAGTAAAGTGTGTGCCAAGAAAAGCTCCAAACATGGATCTCATATTATCATCAGAGGGTTATATATATATCAATCATTTTTTATATTTTTATAAGTAAACGTAGCATGGATTTTTATTTAAGCATCGCAACATGGTTGGCACACATAACAATATCATAATAATCAATCAATCAAACAATCACAATGATAAATATCAAGGGGATTATAATTGAACACCAACTAAAACAAAAAAAAATCATAACTCAAATAATGTGTGACTAGTTTAAGGCCTAACTCCTAAGATGTCCTTAATGGACTTACAAAAAAGCTATCATAATATATTGAGATATGAACATCAACATATCATAGTAGACAACACTTTGAATCATCGTAGGACAAAGCTGATTAGACAAATTATTCATCTAAACCTTTTATATTGAAATACGAGAGTGCCTGTGTTAACGACTTACCACCAATCTTTTTTATCTAGGTGTGATCAGTCACCTATTAAAACCGTTCACTAAAGAGTTATGAAACTCTAAAGGAATGATTTTACGACTTGCATTTACAAAAGATCTATAGAGTTAGGCTTGGGAGTCTGTTACACTACAAGTAACGACTCGATCTCTTTCATGATGCCCAATAATTAGTACCAACTAATCACATATCCGAATTTGCTTTTCCTCGATTTTAGTCATATGTATTCAATCATAATCCTACTTTTGTTATTTCAAATCAAACAAATATCACTAACAAAAATGCATCTTGAGACTTTTATTAGGACTAGCTCAAATTTATAATTGATTTGGAGTGAAAACCATTTACAAAGGAAATTTTCACAAAACCATTTGACTCCAAAAATACTCATTAATTGACTCCATTTTTGGTACTTTTTCTTATCAAACTTGATCCATTTAAAAGAAATCATAAAATATTACATTTAGACTAAATTCAAAAAATCACAACTTTGAAACAAGATTAAAAATTAACTTTTTTAATTCAACTTGGAAGCTTTAATATGAGCCACTAGGGACCTTTAATGGGACATTCCTAAAACTATCAACACATTAAACAAGACTTTCGGAATCAATTTCGAGGCATTTGAATGCCTCAAAATAGTAGAGTATAAACTTGGTGAAACTCAAAATAGGGGAATAAGTTGACCTTTTAAGCTCTCTGAATTTATTTTGGATTATTCCTATCACATAAAATCACCAAATCAAATTCTATGAAAGCTGAACTGATATTCTTAATTGTAAAAATACTCAAAAAAATGGTAGGAAATCATTTTAGCTATCATGTAAATTTTTTATTTTGACACTAATACAATGCACAGTATGTCCAACCAACTTGCCTTTCAGATTTTCTTCCTGATTTGATCAGAATGCCCACTAGATGAGTCATACATGCTTGAAAAGCTTACTCACTCTAATTTTACTTAAATATGAGAAAGTACACAAAAATGATTATCCTTATCAAAAGTAGCAATCGTTAAAACAAAGCCATATGAATAGCTCATGTTCCAAGTTTTTTCTGTATTCATTAAATCATGAAATAGAATGTTTCAATAGCCTATCATATAGCCCAATCAATAGGATTATAGGAAAAATACTAATGAAAATTCATAAGATCTATAACCTATTCAAAATATTTCTTTTTTATGGGACTACTGGGTTGCATTATAATAGTAACTCTACCATAACTTATGATCATGAAGCCTTTTGTCAATTTTTTTTAAATGTATCTAAACATTTGACCATCTAGCAACAAAACCAAATAGACTCTATGAATGTCCTATATGAGGAAATAAAAAACACTTCTAAGTGCCAAGACCTAGAACTATGTTTTTCGACATTAGTGATATGCTTCAAAGTCATGCGAATGTCTCCGTTTTTCTCGCTTTTATTCATTATTATTTATTCTTAGCAAGGGTGAGAGCACACCATTGCCACTCACTTATGTGTTGTAACTAGCAACTAAGTGACAACTAAACAAAACAATTTCACTTACCTAAACATCCCTTAATGACTCACATCAAGGATCACTAAGTTTAGACTCAATAAAACATGTTTTTTACACTTAGAAAATATTCTTATTTGCTCCCAGTCTACTGTAAATCAAGCTATTTTATTCAATATCCCTAAGTTACTTAGAAAAGGGTTTATTAAATGAAACCAAACCTTAACTCACCTATTGATTGAGTGAACCAAAGCTTGCTTTTGGGGAATCTTTTAAGAAAATAATATTTTTACACATCTAAACACTCTAACATGCAATTTATCAAACATATAGAATATTAACCTATAGTTTTAGCACTTAATCATCAACAAAACCTATTCAAAACATAAAATTCTCCAGGGCTAAATCTACCTAAACTAATTATGCTTATTTAAACATTATTTTCTCCTCAAATTCTCATCAACTAACAATTAAACACAAGAAAACAAGCTTGGATTCAATTGAATCATCAAGATTAACAATTAAAACATTCCTTTAACCGTTTAACCTCAATAATTTAGTAGGCTTACAATTCATTCAATTAAGCATCAATTTCAACTTAACCAAGTTTGACTCAACTTAACTCATGTAAATTTCACCAATTACACATCAATTATATAAAGCCCATTCAAGCACACCTAAGTCTAAGCACGGTCGAACCTAGCTAAAGGATTTAAGCTTGCTTGAATGCTCCACCTAGTTCAAGAACTTATAATTTCTTCATTTAGTGCTTGATTCAAGTCCTAGTCATCTAGTTTTTAATTCAAATAAGCTCAAACTTGCTTAACTTAGCAAGATTATGCAAAATTAAATAAATTAAGCTTAAGATCAAATAGAGGACCTTGGGTATATCTCTAAGCTGGAGAGTTTACAGAGTAATTGTATCGAGACACCATTAGGTATTAATGTGGTCCTTGAGAGGTACTGCCCTTAAAAGAGTAAAATGGCATAGGGCATTGAAGAAGTGGGGTAAAGCTTCCCATCATGGCTCAGACCTTTTCTGCTTTTACTTTAGACACCCTATCCTTTTTGGCACTAGCTGTCTTACCTTCTTGAAGTTTTCCACTCTTAATTACATTTTCAATCCTTTCCCTAGATATGACAACGTCAGCAAAGTTCCTAGTATATTCCCCATAAGCCTATTATAGAAATGACTAGGCGATGGCTCCAAAAAGTAAACCATCATCTCTTTCTTAATTAATGCTGAATGTAGCCGAGCAGTTTCATCCTTCCACCACTTTTCATATTGCCGAAATATGTCAGTGGGCTTTTTCTCTATATTCTATAATGACAACCTATCTGAAACCTAATTTATTAGATGCTTATAATGATTTAAGAAAGCCTGAGCTAAGTCTGACTATGTTTGAACCTTATCCTTATCCAATCTAATTACTATTAGGCTACAACACTGGTTAAACTATTTTAGAAATAATGGATCAACAATTTATCATTCTCCTCGTACCCCACCATCTATGACAATACATCTTTATGTGAGCAACCAGACAAGTAGTTCTATTATACTTTTCAAAATCTAGAACTTTGAATTTAAGAGGGATAACCAAACCAACATGAGACAAAATTCCTTGGCTTCTACAATCTTGAACTTGTAAAAACCTTTAACAACCCTTAATCTCTTCTCTATCACTTGTAACTGTAATTGCTCTTTTGCAACATGATTAGATGCCTTTGCCAATTTAACAGATCATCGATATCAGAAACCAAAGGAATAACCTAAATAAGCCCCCTATTTGGTCGCTTTACCTTAAACATGTGTTGCATCGTAGCCTCTAGGTTCACTTACACTACAAGAGTAAATCTAGTGGATGACAAAGCTTATGGCATCTTGACCTATGACACAACATAATTTGCATGTAGTGCATCAACTGGTTCACTTGATTTACCCCTCAAATCATCAATTTCAACTTGAGCACTTGATTTTCTAACTTGCTTTATTTCACTAGTGTCACCACCTCCCCGACCTTTAAAACTCTGGATGATCTGAAGGGCATAGCATGCTTGACTTAAAATAAATGATGGTTGCTTATGGTTGTTAGACCTTTTAGTGATGAATGAAATCAAGAGGGGGTGAATTGATTTCTCAAAATTTTAGTAAATTAAAACTTTTATAAATAAAATTAAGAAATCTAAACAATAAACTTTGAAGTATAAGTTAGTGAATAAAAATAAATAATTAAAGCAAAGGAAAAAAAAAAGTAAACTCAATGATTTATAAAGGTTCAGCCTTAATTGCCTACATCTTCTACCTCAACCTCACTTGCCTCGGATTTCCACAATTCACTAACTTGAATTGTTTACCTTTTAAGGACAAGGTATAACCTTTACACTCCCTATCTTTCAAAGCTAAGATAGAAAACTTTTACCCGTTATCTTTTGTGGCTAAGATAGAACCCTCTCTTACTACTTTTAAAGGTTAAGTAGAAACATTCTCTACTTTTTAATGGCTAAGTAGTAACCTTCCCTTTTTACAAGGATTTGAGTGTAAACAAATAAAAACTTTAAAGGTTTGGTGTCTACAAGAATTTGGCTCAAGGGATATATGTATCTAAAGATAAAAAATGAATAATACAAAAGTAGGAAGAATTGATCCTATACAAAGATGAACTACTTAGTGAAAATGATGGAGAAAATTAAAGATATGACTCTAAGCACAATCTCTTGGTTTTTCATCTTGTTGAAGGTGCTGGAGTGGCTTATTTATAGCCTTGATCATGATTCTAGCTGTTGGGAACATTTGGTGAAGGAATATAGCTGTTGGAGACTCTAAAATGTCATTTCCTGTTGTTCCCCGTGCCTCTGTATCGATACAATACCAATAGTCTCGATACATAAATCAAAAAAGTAACTGTTACAGCTTGTTGTATCGATACTGGGATCTGAGTATCAATACTTAGCAAGCTATATTGATACAAATACCTTTGTATCGATACATATGAGGGTTTCAGCCAAACCTTGGCTACTGCTAAGCCTTGTATCGATACACATGGGGTGAGTATCGATACTAAGCACCCTGTATCGAGACATACACACTTGCATTGATACATTTGAGGGTTTCATACAAACCTTGGCTACTGCCAAGCCTTGTATCGATACATTCACATGAAAATCATTTATAAAAGGTTTTTAAAACATGTAAAACTTATCCCAAAAATGTTTTATATAAAAATATGTATCAAGAACACATTTTTGGGTGCATGAAGGAGTTAAAACACTTTCTAGTATTTTTCAAAGTGTTTACAAAATATTTCATAGAAAAATACTAATCTTGAAAATAATTAAACACAAGCTAATTAAGCTTAAGTTTTAGTTATATCAAAAGTAGGATTAATTCAAAGCTAATATAGCTAACAATCTCCCCTTTTTTGATATGACAAAACTTAAGGTGAATTTGCTTATAAAACTCCTCCTTTGTCATTTAAAGATTTTCAATAAAACTCCCTCTTCTTAAAAACATTACAAAATGAACTTTTGGAAATTTCATAAAAAGGTTTTGAAACACTTGGCAATAGCATTCTTGTTCATATTTGGCTTTAAGAGTACCAACACAAAATATTAAGGATTGCAATAATATAAATAATGTAAGCACATGTGAAATCCTCCTATTTGCTACCATAAGCATATATATAAATAAAGTACAGGCAAGCAAATTAACCCCTAAAATTCTACCCTTTTTTGCAATATCAAAAAGGTGAAAGTAGATTAATTTAAAGCTAAGGGTCTAATTTCAACAAGAATTCTAGAATGCATATTAAGTATGAAACATTTAAGAACATGTCTACCAATTATTGAGAAAATATGTCATATTAAGTTCTAATGTGTAGTTCATCCAATTTTTGTATTCTTTTTAGTCATTTAAGCACATGTAAGAGATAGAACATACCAATTGTTAAAGGATTTTAAGAATTATTAATCCAATTGGTGTTTAGGTGCACAATAGATGCA
>JBBYHL010007594.1:0-12186 GCA_038381835.1 Adansonia madagascariensis
TGGTAAGTTACATTCTTGATGGATTGGTCCATTTATTGTAACTAATGTGTTTCCTCATGGTGCAATTGAAATCAAAAGTCCGGATACTGGCAAGATTTTTAAGGTAAATGGAAATCGTCTTAAGCCTTTTTATGAAGCTTTCCAAGCATCTAAAGCGGAAGAAATCACCTCAGAACAACCAGATTATAAAGATTGAAACATAAGTATGTCTAGCCAAAGACATAAAAGAGAGGCGCTAATTGGGAGGTAACCTAATTTATATTGGTTTTAGCTTTGTTTTCTTTTATTTTTGAATAATGATTTTAGGAATAGGAAGTCAAATTTTTAATTTTTAGTTCTTTTAAATTAGAAACTTTTTTTTCATAGAACGTGGGCATGTCCAAAACAAAGTCTTCTATGCAGTAGCGAATCTTAGATACATGCCCACGCCTTATAAAAAAAGCATTTATGGTTGTTTTTTTTTTAATTTCTCTCGTAAAAAAAATCAAAACCCTTATTTTTCTCCATTTTCTCCACCTTACCCACCAAATTTTTTGTCCACTTTCACTACCATCTACTTCTTTCATCTCCAAAACCACCAAAACAAAAACCAAAACCATAAAAACACCAATTCCACCTTCATCTTCTAAATCTCTTTCAACACACATTCACCAAATTCATCGTCGACACATTCATCCCAATCCTAACGACATCAGTGTCATTTTCACCTATCTCTATTACCACCCAAACATCAAATTCACACCCTGCAGTTGTCGATTATGTTAGCCATAATTTGGGTATGGGAAGAAAAAGCAAAAAAGCCCAACCACCACAAGGTTTGAGTCCAAGACGATCAAGAATTGGAAAAGGGAAAAGTGTCTTACCACCATCGGAAGAGTCTACTGATAAAGGGATGACGTTGAAAACATGGGAAGCACAACGAAGGTATGATGGGTTGAAAAATTGAAAGATTATTCCATTTAAGTTTATTCATTATCTGACTCTTGATACATTAAGAATTACGAAGGAAGTGAATGACATGTTTGATAGTATTGGATGGTATGAATTAACTGAAATTAATTGCCAGCATTTCTTTAACTCACACTAGAATTCTATGCCACATTTGAATTTAATAAACCTGAAAATATCACTCTTAACACACCAAATTTAATTAGATTTTAGCTTATGAGAGAGCCATTCACAATGTTGTTGATGAAGTTTAACATGGCTTTAGGAGTTGTAGTTGAGGAATATGTTGAAACAAATGAATATAAGAATTCGATTTGTGATTATATAAATGATTTTGATTATTATCAAGCCTATTAGGGTAAGATGTCGACAGATAATTTTCCTTATAATTCAAGTTTCTTTAAAAGTTCTTACCTTCATGACCTTGTTTTGAAATACATCCAAAGATTTCTAGCTTATTACTTCTCTGGTTGAAAAGACACTTTTGGTGTATTGACAAAAGCTAAATTTTATTTTTTATGGTGTATGAAAAAAGAAATTCAAGTGAATCTAGGTGCTTGGTTAGCAACAGAATTCTAGGTAATTTTAAATAAGAAAAGACCATTGATTCTAGGCTTTATGATTACTGTCATAGCCCTTAACTTGCATGTGCCAAACTTAAACAATCATAAGTTGCATGAGGCAAGTAAAATGGAACCCTCAGATTTAGGTTGTCTAGATTGTATGGGATTGGTTGAACAAAGTAGGGACAGTGGAGTCTTTGTCCTCTAAGAGCAATAAGTAAACCGAGCAAGAGACCAAGAATAGACCTATCAAGATATTTTAAGAATGAAACACTACCAAAGAGAAATAGGGGAGACTCAACAACCTTATTATCTATGGTTCAAACGATCAAAAGAAGGATCACAAGGCTGGAGTTCAATTTGAATGATTATTTTCAGCATGTGGGATTCAAGCCTCCTCAACCACTAAGTCCATAAGCCTACACAACTATACTTTTCTTTATTAGTTATATCTATATTTTTACTCTTTTCCCTTTTGTCAAAACATTGAGAATAATGTTTGATTTAAGTGTGGGGGGGGGAGTCTTTAGGATAGGAAATTAAAATTTTCTTTTTGCATGTAATTTGTATGTTTTTAAATTGTTTAGGTTTTAAAATGGTGTGATATATGTTTGCTTGTGTTTTAGAGTCATGACAACCGAGAAAATTTTTTTTATTTAATGAGTTTCAAATGGATTGAATGGTGAATATGCTTTAAGATTTGACTAGTTGAGCATGAATAGTGACATACATCGAGCAATTGAATCAGCAAGAGATAAGAACTTGAATTGATATTGAAAGTTGAGTGAAAAGTGTGTGTGAATTCCTGATGAATTAATTCAACCTGTAAGCTGTTGAGCCAAAAAGAGATTGAACTATTCATTTAGATTGGTGTTTTCTTTGCTGTGTGATATTTTTCTATGTGAATGTATCTCTAAAGCTTGCTTTGAACTGATCACATTGATATATGCATGTGTGAAAAGGATAAAGGCCTTCTTTGATTCAACTTGAGCCTAAAATGCCAACCCGAATTAATATCCCTTGTAAGCCCTTTGAGCCTTAATGTTATTTTTTCTTGAAAAAAATCACATTACAAGCCCAGAGCCTTAAATTGAATATACTCACCTAATTCTAAGAGTTAGTGGGGCATTTGAACAAAAATTGAGAAGAAGTTTTTTGAGGAAAAATGAAGTGAATTAAACGTGGGGGTGTGTATAGGGGCAGTGTTGTAAAAAAAATTATTGATGAGTGAAAGAGAGGGTATATATCGAAACAAAAAAATGAAAAAAAATAAAACATTTATGTGGGATAATATTATTAGTCTATGTTTTTGATACAGTGATGGAATGATTGAAGAGATTGTTGAGTGTTTAAGAATGGTGGAATGAATTGTGAGTTTTCTTTGTTTAATTACTCACTATAATGTTTGAATGCTTAACTAATTTCTTAAATTTTAACCTCATTATCCAATAAATTCCTCACCTTAACCTTAGCCCTATTAAACCAAAAAGGTAATGACCTTTTGATTTATGCATGTTATGGTCTAAGTGGTGGCGATTTGGTATATTAGCAAGCATATGGTAGTGCATTTGCATGAGAAGAAATTCAGAGAAACATTTAAACCCTAAAACACATGAGTGAATAGAGTGATAACTGTGAGGAGTTCATCGAGGGTTTTGCACTTACTTTGGAATGATACTTTCTTTGTTAATTTTTATTCATATTTTTTTGTGAAGTTTGGTTATGAGATAAGATCTTGCTTGATTCTTGACTAGTCAGGTTTTAAGGTGTGTAGAGTTTATTGATCTCATTTGAAATATTGAATGAAAACTTTTTTTTTGGTTGTTGGGTTACTTGGTTGTGTAGTTGCTCAATGACGAGCAAAAAGACAAGTGTAGGGGAATTTGGTAGTGAACATAAATGTTGGGATTTTAATTATTAAATTCTTATTTTTTTTATAGTTTTTGAGCTATAACTGATGAAAATTACTCTTTTTTTGTGTTTAAGGTGAAAAAAGAGCTTGAAAGTAAAAAAAAAAAGCTTAAAGGAGTTGATTGGAGCAACCCAAGAGGAAAAAAAGAGCTGATATGGACACTATGTGGCCACACTCTATAGGCAAATAGCTTAAATTAGAATTTTGATTTATTTAGGATTCTAATTGAGTAGAATCTGGAACTAATCAGAATTTAGGAAAATTTGGGAAAGTTGTAAGGGATATAAAAAGGAAATAAGGGAGAGAACCAAGGGGAGACGATTTTTCTAGGGTTTTTAACTTTTTCTTTTAGGGAGATATTTTTCTGGGGAGAGAAAACAAGAAGACAATGTGTGGCTAAGTTCTTTTCAACTTGTCGAAGGTTTTATATCGAAGTTTAATTCTCTACGACTGTGAGATCTAATTTATGTTTATATTATTCATTGTTCTTGAATATTTGTCTTTTCTTCTATGCTTAATAATCATGATTGTCATTGTTGATTGAATGTTTGGTACTGCATTTGATTGATAGGATGATCTATAGCTGTTTAGAAAATCAAATCTGTAATTGTTTGATTATTCTAATAAAAATGCAACTAACTTGGTTAGGAAGAAATAACAATCTAATCTGAATAAGCCTACACGTGAGTTTATTGGTTAGATTTGGTGATCCCCCTCTCATTATTAATGCTATTGATACATTGAAACACTAAGACCATATCTAGGGTTTATGTAATCATCAAGAGAAATAATTAATGGTCATACCTTGATTATCGAATAACTAAGGAGGGGTAGGGAGTTAGGTCATGCCAACACCCATAACCAATTTATTCTCGAATAATGAATATATCTTTGCATCTGTGATCAGTTGTGAGAATAAAACTTGCAATTAGACCTTGGCTAGTGTTTGTGTGATATTGACATTTATTTCTTTTTAATTTGTCCTGCATTCTTAATCGATCTTTAGTTTATTTATTTCATTTAATTTTAGTTGACTTTATAAAATCCCCATTTTAATTTGTTGATTTTGAGAGGAAATCATATCTTACCATTCCCTGTGGAGACGATCCTACTTATCACTATATACAAAAATCTTATTAGAGCAGGAAAATTATTTTTGTTGGATTTGACACCCACTAATTTTCAAACCCTGTTTCTTCCAAGGGGACATTCCAACCCTACTTTTCAAAACTTTATCGAAAATCTAAGTTTTCTCTTATCTGGGTTTCGTTGGACCTTTTATTAAAATTTTAATGCCTACAGTAGCTGTCGACTCTAAATATGTCTCAAAATTGTCAATTTGGTTATTAAAGAATAATAGAGGTCAATTACGAGATACATCCTGACCGTCCTCATTTTCTATGTTTTTGTGTATTCATCCTTGATGCAATATTTTTTATGTTCTCTTATGCCTTATTAACATGTCTCCTTTCTCATGATGGTTTTGTATTCATGATTTTAAACTCAAATTTCATAAAATCTGAAGCAATGGTCCATGTCAGTATCTCTCTAATGATTGATGTAGAGTATCCTTTTCTAAATCAATTCAAAGATCATTTTACTAAACCCTCTATGTTTCTCCTTCTTCTGGGGTTGCATAAAGAGATATTAATAAAACTTTTACCATGAAAACCTAGATTTAATATTTAAAACTTTACGTTTATAAAAAGGAGATTACATATAAATAATGACCATATAAAAAATTGAAAAAAATCAAGACTTGGATAATTTATAGCTAGATGGCACTAATATTAGGCGTCGTAGGGGTGCTAATCCTTTTTCACTTGTAACCAACTCGCAAACCCTTTCTAAAATGAACTCTGGTATACGCGGTCAATAAAGTCAGTGTTTTGAGTTTTGTAACTCGAAATTATCGATTTTAATAGGTATCTAGTCATACCTAGCCCAAAATGATCAGTGGCGACTAAAAGTTTTGGCCATTTCATGATGGCCATCCAAGACCAACTAGATGAGTGATTCATCCAACAGTTCTCCCCTCGAATTTTACTCTTTATACCTAATGCAAATCCTGACCAAGCGATGACCCAAAGGCTAGCCCTATTACCTTCTTTTTTGTTTTAAAGTCGGGCATTGCTGCATGAGTGGCAGGTTATGACATATACGTAAAAGTTTAACTAAAATTCTCTTATAGAGATCTAATTAAAAACTCTATATGTGAAGAGTTTAATTGAAAATTCCAAAGTTTAATTAAAAGAATTGTATGTATGGAAGGTTATATAAAAAATTTTATGGATAAAAGTTTAATTGAAAATTCTATATATAAAAAGTTTAATTGAAAAGTCTATAAAAAAAATTCCTTGTATTAAAGTTTAATTAAATTTTGTATGTAAGTATCTAAAACTCCATGTGTTAATGTTCAACTAAAAATCTTATTTATAAAAGGTTTAATTGGAAATTCTATAAAAAAAAATTATTTGTAAAATGTCTAGTTAAACAATTTGTATTATGATGAAATTTCTTAGTTTGCATGTTTGTTGGCTTAATTTTGACTCTTCCAACTAATTCTAATTAAAATTTGACTTTTCAACTGCTTGGAGAAAAGGTTGACCTTTTTTGATTTTGACCAATTTTGATCGGTTCATTTCGATTTTCACTCTTTCGATCAATTTGTGTTTAATTACACTTGTTTGACTTTTTTCCATCAAGTTTGATTGACTAAGTTTGCCTTGGGTTAGCCTTTAGAGCTTTTTGTCTTATTCATGATCTGTTGGGACTTTTGAACTCTTGTAGGGGTTTTAAGAGGCTTTGAACCCCAAAAAATAAGACTTGAGGCTTGAGGAATACTTGAAGGGTGCTTGGACAACATTACATGGCTACATCAAGTAAACCTAAGCTTTTTAAAATGTCTAAAGTGATGTTAGTGATTTCTTTACTTTATACTCATATACTTTCAACATCTTTACAAGTTAAAAATACAAAATGCAGTTGATTTCTTTGTGATAAATTATTCTTTTTCCTAAATATATATTTAATATTTTCTTTTGATTAAAAAGCAAAATAGATATTAGAATAAAATTGATAATTTAAGTTTTTTTATAAAAAATTATTTAATTATAATTCTATCATTCTTATTTTTTATCATTAAATTCGAGTTATTTCAAGTTTAAGATTGTGTCATTCTTAGGTTTGGATGACTTCGTTTAGGATTATTTTGTTGTTTTAAGTTCAAATTATTTTAAGTTTGGATTGCTTTTAGTGGAAGTCACTACGGATGGGTTTTTGATTTTTTTTATCAAAGTGGTGTAGGTGAGTTTAGGTTCAGGTTGTTTGGACACATTTTCAAGTTAATCTTAAATCATAATTTATATTAGTTTATTTGAACTAGGTATGTACAACATAAATGTTATAAGTTTATGGCTGTGAACTACCTTTTTTGGTAATTGAGTGGGAAAAGCTTTGAAACCAATAAAGCAAGTTTGACAAGATGTAAAAGAATAGAATATTGAAAGCAAACTTGTTACATATTCAAATTTATGCATAAAATATTGATGAAGAAAAAGTAAGTGTGAGCGTGGAATAGAGTTAAAGTTTATCCTATCAATTTTCTTATTTTTATTTTGTACTAATGCTATTTTTTAATGATATAATTCATATTTTTTTAATATTTTGCTTGTACTTGAACAATATAAGGCAGCAGATATTCTTAAGCATTTAAGATTGATATTAATATGTTTTATTAGTTCATAATGGTCCTAACCTACGTAATTTGTAATAAGATTGTTTTGAAGGATTAAAAATTAATAATGCAATGTAAGAAACTAAAAATGTATAAAAATAGTTAATAAAATTTAATTAACTATCATTTTTTGTGTAATTATTGTTCAATCAATGTTCATTTTAATTTATTTTTTACTTTATGATGTTAGTATAGACACCTAATTTTGTGCCAAGCCTTTACAATGATCTATATCCAATCCCCCATATGAGCTGGGCCATTTTAGGCCAAGTATTGTTATGACATTTTAGTTTTATTTCAATTTGATGAAAATTGTCTCAAATAAAAAAATATGATAGGATTTTGAGCCATGACTTTCTTAATATCTTGAACTTTAAAAAAAAAAATTGTTAAGGAAAATTAGCCTAATCTTGAAAATTATAAGATTTTGGACCAAATATTGTCACGATGCTTTGGGCCTTTATTTTTCAATTTGATAAGAAGTGGTCCAAATTAAAAGAATTGTAGGAAAATTAGGGATTTTGGAATGGGGGTATAATTGAGGGAAAAAATGCATTTTTGTGAATAGTAAAAAATGCCAATCAAAGGCTTCTTTGGTCCTAAAGTTGAAAGGGAAACTAGCCAAAGGGAGAAAGCTAGGACAAAAGGACCATTGCGAAGCGTTTTAGGCATGAAATGTACGAAAAATGATGAAATAAGGGCCATTTTCCCTTTTAAGAGGGAATTTTGAGATTGTGAATAGAACATAGGCATTTGTTCATTTTTTTCTCTCACAACCACTAACAAAAAGCGAAGAAAAAAGAAACAAAAAAAAATCAAGAGAAAGTGAAAATTTTTGTATTTTGAAGCTTTAAAAGGTATATTTTTCTGCTTTTCTTATTTTCATTTTTTTTGTATGCCATGTTGATGTTTTCATGCTCATATCATTTTCATGCATAAATTTCAGAAGAAAAAAAAACTGATTTTCTCATTCATCTTCGCATGCTTATGCATTTGTTTCTATATGATGTCTTTGTGATTATATATGTCGATGGCTTAATATTTCCATCATATAATATTAAAATTGATACATGACCATGCATTCTTTTGCTTTATTTTATGCCATGGTAATGTTTGCCACAATGTTTGATATAATGCTTGTTTTTTTGAGTGCTAATATTGGTTTTCAAAAAGATTAGGTTATGATTAGCTGAATTAATGAGCTAACCTTGGTCTATGTTTTCACCACCCTTTCCCTTCATGAACTTCGGATACGTTGAACTTGATTATGCTTAGATTAGGGGCTGGTTGATTATGCTTAGATTAGGGGCTAGTCGAGGCTATAATAAGTTGATTTTAAAGTTTTTTTTTTTTAAATTGTTTTGGGTTGGTATACATCGAGCTTTATGTTTAAGCCTTATTTGGTTGTGATTAAAAAGCATTATCAGAATGGTTTGGGATTGTTTTGAGGCTATTACAACTCTAGTAGGGAAGCATTTTAATGCTTCTTTAATGGTTAAAAAATGCATTTACAAGGGAAATGCCAAGAAAAAGTGTTAAAAGCATCTTATGCTCTTATATTGCTCTAAGCCATTTTCGTTCAATCATCCCCCTGGCCATCATATTAGTCAAGTGCCAATTTATTTGGGCTTGAATTAAACATGCCATATTAAGGTGTTAATGAAGTCATGAAGGTCATTAGCAAAGAAGCAACATTTAAAATGATCATGCATGGAAAAATCATCCTTTACACTATTTTCAACTATTACAAGCAGCAATGGGTATTGTTTTAAAAATATTCACTTATCAAATGATTTTCTAAAAAATTTAGGTATTTTTCTATTAAATTATATCAGATTAGCTTTTCGATGAATTATTATTCGTGATTTTTCAAGTCTGTTTGAATGAGTTATAAATTTTTCTTTGCTCGCTATTCGAAACATTTGAAATTAACAACCATAGTATGTGACATCCCATTTTGACCTATGACATGATTTTCTAGGAATTATTAAATATTTTTAATTTAAATTACATCAAATTATCTTTCCAATATTATATCTATGCATTTTTTCGAGTCTGAATAAGTCCATAATGAATTTTTTATCATTCATTGCGTGAATCCCTTGCATCATACAACGAAACCTGATTTTAAAAATATTTTCATCCTTTTAATGATTTTCTGGGAACCCTACACTATTTTTATTTGAAGCTTTATAGATTTATCTTTTCAAAAGTGCATGATTTGCAATTTTTGGAATCCGTTTCAGTAAGAATATATTCAGAAAGCACAATAGTGTGAGCTATCTCCTGTTTTTAGGAAAGGTCATAACTTAAGATTTCCATGCCATTTTTCCAGGTGTTCGGACACCTCAAAACAACACATTTTGCATCATTGGGTGGGCAAAAGGAAGTCATAGGTCTTAGAAGTTTCATCTTAAGGTTTACACCTCAAGAAATCAATTTAAATTTTCTTCTAAATTTCCTTCTGATTTTAACTTCAATTTTCACTTTTTTCTAAAAAGCTTTAGAAAAGTGCCTTATTTTACAATAATTAATCACTTTTATACCAATTCTCAATTATTTTATTTTTTAACCTTTTTCAAAATTTTTTTTATTAATATCGAACTTCATCTTACATTTTTTGAATTTTGTTTGATTTTCTTCAAAACTCTTATGCTTTAACCACAATTTAAATCTAGCCTTGTCCCTAGTCATGAATTGATTATTTTTCTATGTACACGAGGCTTTATGAGTTACATTCCGAATTGACCCCTTTTTTCTTGTTTTCTTATTTTTGTAATTTATTGTTATGTGAACTATATGTAGTAATTAATTTCTCATAAGCCTACCAAGCACAAGAAATGCATTCATGAAAATCCAGTTTTTTGCCTTCTTGAAAAATTAATGCAATATTCTCACATGGAGATCTTTCTTGAGTATTTTGCCATTCTATTGGAAAAGAAGTCAACACTGGTACCTGATTCAAAATTATCCTTTTAAATGTCAAATCTGAAATATAATTTTAAAATAAAATTCTCTTGAGAGTGAAAATTTTGAATTCATAAAAATCAGGTTTTTTATTCAAAAATCATTATAGCATTTAAAAGAGGATTATGATTAAATTTCAAAATTAAAATCGAGAAACGCAAACCCAAGATAATACATGGCTAGTTGGTACCAATTTTGGGCATTGTAAGGGTGCTAATCTTTTCCCGCATGTAACCGACTTCTAACCCAATTCTTACTCTAGTTTTCACCACAAACAATAAAATCAATCATTTTAAAATAAATTTTCAAAATTTAAAGTGATCAGTTTTCATAAGTGGTGATCACACCAACCTCAAAAAGATGGTGATAACTTCAATTTTTCAATTATTTTATAATAGCCATATAGAGAAGTCGGATGAGCTACTCATTCTAAAAACTGAACCCTAGTTCAAACAATATAAAGTTTTCGACTATGATGTGCTGTATTTGTGTCCTGCCATGTTACAACAATTACATGTCCCATTGTTTGACTCTAGGATAGAAATAAGAAATTAGAATAAAAATGTCTCTTGTGCTTTTTTTCATTTGGTGCTGGAGTGTTCTTAGAATGAATTCTAATAGCCATTTGTAGTAGAGGAAAGTATATGCTCTTTGGAATGATGTAGGGTATGTGCAAGTGGAATATCAAAGTTATATTTTTAATTTTTGCATAAGTTTTTAGATGCAAATTTTTTATTTAATAGGAAAGAGAAAATTGAATGATAATCATATTTTACTTCCTACAGGTAGGATCAATGTTTGTTTTACACTCTTAAAGTTTAGTTTAGATTAATTTGTTTTTGAGAGTCTATAAAGTCATTAGACTGCCTACATTCTTAGAGCTTTGTTCTGGACTAATTTGCCTTTTGAGAGTTTGTAATTGATTATTATATTTGTCGAATCGAAGTTCAAGGTATTAGTGTTTCATTTTAAATTTTGTAAAATAAAAAATTGAAAATGGCAAATATATTGTACCATCGGGAACCTTTCGTGTAAGTTAATCTTTGATAACATTATTTTGGAAGTCTTTGGATACACACAATTATATTTTCATTATCTTTCAAGATTCTTCTTATATTGATGTGTATTAGTTTGAATTTACAATATATATATATATATATATATATAAAAGATGAATTTAACAAAATTTTGAAATTGTTTAAGATTGTTTTTAGAAGTATAAGTATTTTTGTCTAAAATTTTTGAAAATTTTATTGTTTTTGAGAAAGCTCGTCTGAAGGATCTTTGATCCAAATATTTTGTTCATTCCGACTTTCTTGAGTGAAGGACTAGTAATAAACGATACCCTTGAACACATTCCATAACATCCAGGGCATCGAATCAAAGTTGCGACACCAGCTTAATGCATTTGCTGAGTCTGATTCAATAATAAGCCTCTTCGAAAGAGGATTTCACAAACATTTCAAAGGCAAATACTTTAATTGCATATATTTCAGCGACATTTGAGTCTAGAATGCCGAGGGGACAGGAGAATAGGGCCTTAACCAAGCCACATGAATTAGAAAGTACTCCACCACTACCAGCCGCCCCAAGATTACCTCTTGAAGAGCCATCAACATTAAATTTCAAGAAATCGGGATCCGAGAGTACATTCAAGCGCAAGAGAATGAAAAATACATGATCAGAATCTTCCTCAACCATATTGACCGTGTGTAGCAGAAATATGAATGCCTCTAATTTTCAAGAAAAGTTTGGTGGGAATTCTATCCAATATAGCGATACACAAAAAGCATTGAACTTTAGAAGGAATTTTAAACTTCCCGAACTTAGGGAAGGGTGATAGAATGATTAGAATTTAATATGCAAGGAAAAAAATTTTGACGTCCAACATGAACACATAATAAAGGTATAACAGGACAGAAATACGATGGCATGAGAGTTTTTAAAAAATTACACGACAATAAAAATATTTTTTATATAACAATATAAATAAAATGTAAAATTGATATTTTTTAATTAAATATTAACATGCAAATAATTTTTAATTTTTTAAATTTATT